>VXBX01009313.1:174756-261522 GCA_013400415.1 Scytalopus superciliaris | reverse complement strand
GGCGGCGGGAGGCGCTGCCCGGGGCTGAGGGCGCTGCCCGGGCCCGCGGCTCTGTCGGCACCGCACGGGTAGGGAAGGGGCAGCGGCTCCGCTCTGCCCCCGGGGGCTCCGGGCACCCTTTGCCCCAGGCACCTTCCTGCGCTGGGGGTCCGACCCCCGGCCCCACCGCCGGGCTGATGCGCCCCCATCCCGAATCGGCTCGGACTCCCACAGCGAGCTCCCAGTCCCACAGCGAGCTCCCAGTCCCACACAGATTTATGTACTACTGAGTCTGACAACACCAGGCAAACATGTCCCTGGTTATCCATACGTACAAGTACTTAGAGGGCTAATCCTCAAGTAAATACACCAACATCAGAAAGAAATACTGTAGCACGGCTGAAATTGCTTCAATCCCCAGGCACCTTTTAAATTCATACAGCGCCCTGAAACTGTATATTAAGAAAATCATATGCTAGGGGTAAAAAAAAGGAAAACACCGTTCATTTCCCTCTCACAGATCTGGATTTAGGGATGAGTCACAGACAACATCTCCGAAGGAAGGCAGGGAATAGGAAGCAGAGCACAAGGAAGGGGTTTTTTTTCAGGAATCCCAGTTCAGTCCTACAAGGAGCACTCAATTAACAACCCGAGTGATGTTTGGCTGCCAGCCACGGAAAGAATAAAATAAAATCCATAACTTGCAGGTAACAACTCACCAGCCAAGATGGATTCGGGTCACTTGCAAGCAGTGAGCAGTGCCACACCAATTAAATGTTTGAGTTTTTTTCCAGGGCTCACTCTTCTTTCGTATCGTGCATGAGGTACAGACCACTACTTAAAAAAATACCTAAAATGATGTCATGCCGTGTTCTGGTCCCTGGGTACCTGTCTGTAATCTTGTGTAGATTAGATTTAAAAGCAGATGTAAATGTGGGGCGGAAACAAAGTTACTGAAACGAGTTCTGCCTGTGCAGAATCTCCCTTTTTTTCTTGCTGTGCTTCTGCTCTGTGTTTCCAGAGTCTTAGGACTGCAGCTTCTGGTCTTGATTAAGGTGGGGGTCTAAGAACTTCTGATTATGATACAGACTCTGGGCTCTGGCAGACAATTTGGTCTTGTTCTTGTTGGTACCTTTTCCCATCAGTTCTGCCTTATCACTGTAAGATTCCTTCCGGTGTTTTTCCATCGTCTTTCTCCTATTGTTACCTCTCCAGCTGATTTCCTCCTTCTAGCATTTAGGTCTTCCCATGTTAGCTTCATGGCTGCTTTTAATGCATCAAGGGGTTTGCTCATCTGGGTGGTACCTGGCATCTTTAGGAGGGCTATGTGACAGGTACTTAGATTAACATGTTGAGTTGCAAAGTAGTTCATGTTACATGTCCTGTTTGGTAATAACAAAATCAGCCTTTTTTTTATTTTTTTCCTCCTATACCAAATGGAGCCATTAAAGAACAAATACAAAATAAGAACCATGATCTGAGAAGATTCAAATCACCAGTTTCTCCCCGCGTCTGCAAAGGAATTGAATGCCAGTCCAAGAAAAGTGAGATGATCTTGACGACTGCATCTAGTTACATCCATCCTCAAACATGCCCAGTTAGGCAAATGAGCCTAGGTCAGACAATGACACACTCAGCAGAACAGTTTCCAAGATATCCCTTTCTGTAAAGCAACATTTTACTTAGGAAGAAGATAACTACTCTGTGATTACTGATTTTTCAAAATTACAATGATTGCTCGCACTTTTCCTGCCAAAATAGCGCAGAAAAAACAATTTCACCGTGCAAATTTGCCGGGTTCTACACAAAGCAATTTGTCACCGTTGTATGTTTATGACATTTTAACTGGATGTACTAAACACTGTTCTCCAGTGTTTCCTGTAAAGGAACCCTTCAGAGCACTTCTTACCTACTCAATTCTCTGTGCTTGCTGAGAACGGAAACAATGTCGTCAGTGGAAATACACTTAGAAGTAACAGGCAAACCCCCCGTTTTGCCCAGCTCCGTGTATGTCACGAATGAATTTATGACAGAATTATGTTCCAATTATAGAAATATACACCAAATCCGATTTTTTTTTTAATGCAAGATAGAACCCAAAGCAGGACTCCACAGAAAACCCAAACTCCCTGATTCTGTAAGATTTGTTTAAATCATCAAAGTGGTTGGACCTATTTTAAAAAACCTTGCTTCTTAGAATGAGTAAATCAGGTTATTATACAGGGAATATCTGCAATTTAAACACTGATTAATTTCTTTCTTCTGTACTAGAATGTGACATTCATACAACATGTGCAGCACCCACAGGGAGAGATGATGAAGTAATTAATCTTTACTTAGTGCCAGTTTTATTTCTTGCAAGAATTACTGCCAGTTTTTGAACATTTCTTATGCTTTTTTTCCTGGGAGATGAAAAACAAATTAATTGCAACTGCATGAAAGGTTCAAACAGAACTCTGTAATGCAAAACCCCCACATACTAAGAAACTACACAGAGCATTAAAATAAAAGAAGTTTTGTAAATGGGCAAGTGATGACACAGACAATTATACAAACCAACTTGTTCTACAAAGTAGTCTTTGAGAAAGATCAAGAATATGAATGTTCATGCATTTTAAGCTGATTTACTTCAGAAAACAGGAACTAGTAAATATAATTTTTTTGAGCTCATACAGTAAAAATGTATGGAAGTGTGATAGGAAATATTATTAATGGTGATGACTAAAAGCTTTCTTAGCCTTTCAGTGGAAGAGATACTGTATCAGGGTAATATAGAGTTCTCATGAATCTTTCACTCAACAACAATATATACACAATTAGTGCTAGAGCAAGAAGAAATAAAGGTGTTGAAAAATTTCATTTGCAGTTTTTACAGTTTTATGTCCATGGTAATGAGCTAAATTTTATGTTTGTTTGTTTGTTTGATTGTGTTTTTTTAAGAACTATTCAGTGCACCATGATATTTATTTATTACTTTCACCAAGGAACTCAGCAAGAGGAAAAGTATTGAGTTGTGTGGCTTACCAAAACAACAGAATAAGCTATTGAAAAAAACACACACTCCCATCCCCAGTCCTTGATTTTTTCAGGCAGCTTTACTCAAACCAGGACAGAAAAGATCAAAGTGCATATTAGTGTGCAATTTCTGTAAGCTAACAAATCTGAAAGTTTCACAAGGATCTGTGATCTTGCTAAATCAGAGACAAGCTAAAGGAACAACTATTTTGAAGTCACTGCTTTATGAAATACTCAGAATTACTAATTTTATAACCTTTATAAACATTGCCTGATTTGCCTAATCAGTGTTTCCAAAGCTGAAAGCAGCGAGATCTTAGTTATTGAAAAGCCAATTAATCATTTCCTTTAACAGAAGATCAATTAAAGCTTAGGATGTATGAAACCCTTTCTGCTTCGCCACGTCTCAGAGTTACCGACTGGGCAATTAGCCCTCTGGCTAACACCCTCCTTATTACACAGCTAATAGGTTTGTGGACATGTTACAGTGTCCTAAGCTCTTTAAGCAGATCTCAGTGCCGACAGTCAAACCCCTTGGACTCGGTGTTTCATTGCAGGTTGTGGAGTCCCTCAGCTGCTGAGCTTGTTTTCTACACGTGTGCTGATCCAACTGCGTTTGAAATCAAGTAATCAAAGAGAGCGGTGTCGACTGTGAGCCTCATTAAAGAGAGGTCTGATTTATGCTGCAGGCAGGGAAGAAGTGTGTAGTCCCAGACACGTTGCTAAACACAGCAGTGTCTAGGAAGACTGGTTAGCTTAGGGAGTGGTTGCCTGAAGCAAAAAGGCTGACACCAGTGATGTCTGTGCATTACTTCGGACTGCACGTCATTATCTGTTTGAAGGCCTTACGTTGCCATAGTAACTCCGAAATTGCACGGGCATCTCACCTGTGGCTGCAGCCAAGGATAGATGCGTTGCAGCTTGCCTCTAATTAAGAAGGGATCGTTTTTTTGCTGTGGAGGTACAGCTGTTACCTGCTTGAACACTACTCCTCATATCAAGTTGATGGTGCAAGTAATAATTTATGTCATCCTGCTTTTCAAGAAAGGTCATTTTCCTCCTGAGACTGGACTCAGTTTTGCATTGAGTGGGGAAAGAGCAGCACGTGTAACTCACCAAAACTTAATGTACCCGTTAGCAGGCAGGCGTCCTGTGGGCTTGACAAACTTGACTTCTTCTTCCATGGAATTAGGGCTCATAGAAGACAAGAAATTTCCTAGAGTAGAAAGTGGGAGTTCTGGTGACAAGCTGCTAAGACCCCAAAATTAGATTTGGGGATCTAGATCAAGCTTGGGTTAAATATCAGTTATCATTAAAAAGCCCCCAAACAAATGGATTTTTAATAAAACCTATATATTCACAATGAAAATAAATAAATAAAAAAGAGACTAGAGTATCACATACCTTCCTTGATTAATTCCTGACACTGACATATTAGCCCTGCAAACTGGGAATGAGAGAAGAGAGAGTTCATTCTATAACATGCTGCAGGAATTGCCTGTTTCATTGCAGCTTTCCTAGACTGGTTACGTGTTCCCTATCCACTCTCATTCTTCACTACGTGTGACTGTGTGTTACCTGAAGTGATAGCATCAAACTTTCTGTCACAGTTCAGGTTCTGCCTGGTTGTTTCCCAATTCTGTTTCTGTTGTCTCATTTTCTGTAAGTTTTCATTTGTTCATTTGCAGACAATATCTAGAGTTCACTCTGTAATGTTGCTATACTTTGACCAAGAAAATTATATGGGGTTTTTCTGTAGTGTGTGCTAAAAAGGTGTTTTTTTCTTTAAATCAGGTAATGGAGTTTTTAACTACTCATGAATAAAAATTGAAAAAGAGAAAAATCGACTGAAAATCTATTTGAATACGTTGACAAATAATTCTGTGACAAGAGGGATGGTGGGAATCCTTTGTGGAGCTGTTCTTTACCAATTCTTGACCAATTAAGTTTCTAACTTTATTCCAAGAGTACGTAACTTTGAGATTGCTTGAGTCCTTGGTTATTTCTCCATTGCCAAGTGACATTATTGAGAAGGAAGACTTTTTTTACTGGACCTATGCAAAAATAATAACTCAAGTAGTTTCCAGTTCTGAGTTAGCACATGAATTCTCCTGAAAAACATTTTCTGGTTGAAAATAATAATAAATTACTTCATTCTGTTTCTCAGAATTCTGTTTCTCTGTTACCACGATCATTTTCCATCAGCGATATCCCCTGGGTGTAATTCCAAGACTGACTTTTATCCAAGAAGTTCTAGTAGACTGGAATACTAGCTTGCTAAAGAAGCTTTCTCTCTTGAGAATGCAAGAATGTTATATCAAGATTCTGGATAAACTGCATGTCCTAGAACTTCTGCAATCGTGGTGGCGACAATACTTTCATTCCACCTGCACAACCAAACTGCCTGTTGCCTGTAGTGTTTAAAGGTGACCATTGCCAAAGACACGGAGAAAAACATCACTTTCTAGTTTAAAGACAGGATAAAATCAAGAACAACAAAAAAAGAGCATGTGCAGCATGGCACTGGATTATCCTGCCAACAAAATATTGGAATTGATGGTAGTAATATATATTTATTTGAGCTAATGAAGAGTAAAAGACGGAAAAGGATAATTCCTCACTGGTGAGGAGATCATTTCAGTTAGTTAAAATGTTCAGGGGACAAATTTTGTCAAAATTAATGATTGTATTACCAGACAGAAAATTAAGAGCCCAATAAATGTTCAAGATTCAGTAGGGCAAAAAACTGGAATTAGAGTATCTCTGTGTATCATTCTGTTGCAGTTTAGTTTTATAGAGAAGGTTACTCCTTTTGTAGCTGTAGTTTAAATTGCTAGAACTTTGCTAAAGGTCAAAGAACTGTGTAAGTATTACATTTTGAAACCTGGCTGTGGCTCTTTTTTAAATACAGTTTTATCTTCGACTTGAATCAACTCTCTAAAAATGGCTTGGCCCACAAATGCACCAGAATTAGTTTGTTCTCAGAGGCAGGCTGAGAAGAGATGCCTTTTAGCACTTGTAGGGTAACTGTTCTCTGAGCCTGAGAGGCTGTGGGGTTCTGCCCTCCCTTCTGCTGACACTTGCCCATATCTTATCCCACAGGAGCCAAAACAAAGAGCTAAATCAGAAAGGAGCAAGTATCCTTTATTTTGTAGGGTGGTTTTGATACGTTGTGCTCTCTGTAGGGTTTCATGACTTTGAGGGGGGCACAAGGAAGAATGTGGGACATGGAACACAAAGGTGTTTGGATCTGGTTGAACTGACTTAAGTCTATTTTAACACTTGAGGTACTGCATGTTGATCTACGCCATGTTATTTGTAACCTACTCTAAAATGGATCCACTTATGTGGAGCTTTTCTTCTATGACTGGATCAGGGACAGAATCACATTCCTCTGGGCACTGTTGTGTTGCCACAAACATGAGATCATCTTTTCTCTGGGGCCACACCACGTCTTAGTCATTGAAGCCCGTGATGAGTAATCCTAGTTCTCTGGATATTGCTTTTCTGTGAGCAAAAGGACGAAGGAAGGTTGTGAAATGGAACTGCCATAAACCACTGGGGCCTGGAATGCAGTGTGCATTTGAACATTGCTATCAAAAACTGTAAAGGCATGGTTGAGTCTCAGAAGTTTCTTATCCTGTTCTGACTTTGTCTTGTAGTTACTTCTCTGTATGCTTTTGAGTTGGCTTGGATAGAAGAGTCACAGCTGTCACTGGACACTACTGGTAATAAAGAAAGACAGTGACCAGTTCTTCCAGAAGCAGTGGAATAGATTTTTTTTCCCCACATTGTCCTCTGTATTTTACTTTGGGCTAATAGAAGTTTAGACTTCTCTTGCTCATGAACTAGGACTAACTTTCGAGTAGGTTCTATAAATGAGAGAAAGTTGCTGCTCTACTTCTTATCTTGACCTGATTAAAATAGATTTCAGTAGTTTAGAAGTAACTTAGCTTAAATTTAGGCTGCTCAAGTTCTGTCACTGTAGTTTTTTAGAGTTGACACTTAAGTTCTCTGCACAATGTACAGAGACAGTCACTTAAAAATTAACAGAAATTGTTATGAGCAGGGTTGCCTAAACTTCTTCACTCTCTTCACACAGTTAATAGATTCGATGTAGAATCAGAGCTTTTCTGCAAAAGTATACCTGGGAGCTGTTACATTTTAACAGTATTATTCTAGTGGAAAATATAGGTTTAATGCCCAAGTGATTTGTGCTCACAGACCTTATTTGCAAGACTAAGGATATTTGGAGTGCTACTCTGAGTCCTTCCTACTGGGGCTATTTCAGTGGCTGTGGATTCTTATTCATGAGCTACAGAAGGAGATTCTTGTTCTTTAATAGCCCAAAGTGTCAAGGGCAGCACAGTTGCCTATGGATTTTTACCACATGCTGAAGGGAAGTTAGAGGATCATGAATTTTGGACATGGATACATAAATTCTTTTTATCACTGTTTGACATCTGTCAGATATAACTGGGCTGCTCTTCACAACCATCTCCTCCAAGTTCACTGTTCCTTTTATAGCTCCAGCCTGTAGCCTAGCTTGTTTATTGCCTTCAGAGTTGCTTTTATAGATCCAAAACAGAGCTGATAATTTCCTGTTTCCTCCTAGCTTCTCATTCATAGAGTTCACCACAATTTCAGAACCTTATTATTCCTCCTTTTGACTTGTCTTACCCTTCTCCCTTTCCACCTTATGTCTTACTGAGTATCCCAGTACAAGAGGATACAGCTGTGACTATTTTGATCCCATCCTCTAGGCCATTCATCAGTTTTCCTGACCGTTTCTCCTGGTGGTGAGCAATTGGGTTTTTGTAAGAAAGATACTGTAATTCAGTGACTTTGACAGAATGAGTAGCTTATTATCTGTCATTACGTGACACTCGACTGAGACCAGGACTTTGCTAGTGTGTTCCTAAGGCTTGCAGTGTCCCCTGTCATCACTGGCTAGGTACATCACCCGTACACTATGAGGTGACCAAGTTACATTCTACTAACTCATCTTGCTTCTCTCACCCAACCTATTCTTTGTAAAAACAGAGGTCCTCCTTCAGGATATATATTTTGAGAGTCCCAGACCACAACTCTATTCTGACTTTGGTCACAATTACCTCTGTCCATCAGCTAGACACATTCCTGCCCTAACAGAAAAGACTCATACACATAATACATGTAATACACATACACATAATACATATAATACACATAATATCAACTTCTTGCCTTCTTAAAATGGAGACATAGATATCTGAGCACGCTGCTGCACCTTCAGTTCCTTTGCCTGCAATTTGAGAAGATCTGACATTGAAGTTAGCTTAGCTGTACTTTGAGCAGGGAGTTGGATTAGATGACCTGAGACCATTTCCAGTCTAAATTATTCTATCAAATTACATTAAAGCAGGGAGAGAGGTAGTGAATACACATTCAACTATGAATCTCAATGAACTCTGGCTATTAATAAGTCGGGGTTTTTTAACTTTTGAGTAACAAGTCTCTATGTCCATTTCTAACTCATGTAGACTAATGCATGGCATCAGCTTTGGCTGGATCTGAGGCTTTCACAAAAACAGCAATTCTGTGTCTGCTTGTTTGAATTTCTGCAAGCTTTAGTTGGATGAAAATGGAGATCAAGATGGGAGTTCTGCAGCCTCAAGGATGAAAACACTTTTAAATAAACCCCTAAAAGCTCAAGCTATGTCGGTGCTGGATCCTGCACCTGGGATGGGACAACCCTGGATGTTCATGCAGACTGAGGAACGAGGTGCTGGAGAGCAGTGCTTGGAAAGGGACCTGGGGGTTCAACATGAGCCAGCAGTGCCCTGGCAGCCAGGAGGGCCAGCTGTGTCCTGGGGGGCATCAGGCACAGCATTGCCAGCTGGTTGAGGAAGGGGATTGTCCCGCTCTGCTCTGCACTGGGGCAGCCTCACCTTGAATATTGTGGGCAGCTTTGGGCACCACAATATAAGAAAGATATTGAGCCATTAGAGATTGTCCAAAGGAGGGCAACAAAGGTGATGAAGGCCCTTGAGGGGAAGCCATATGAGGAGCAGCTGAGGGCACTTGGTGTGTTCAGCTGGAGAAGAGGAGACTGAGGGGAGACCTCATTGCAGATATAACTTCCTTGTGAGGGGAAGAGGAGGGGCAGGCACGGATCTCTTCCCTCTGGTGACCAGTGACAGGACTCGAAGAAACAACATGAAACTGAGCTGGGGGGAGGTTTAGGTTGGATATCAGGAAAAGATTTTTCACCCAGTGGGTGATTGAGGACTGGAACAGGCTCTCCAGGGCAGTGGTCACAGCAGCAAGGCTGACAGAGTTCAAGAAGCATTTGGATGATACTCTGAGGCACATGGTGTGACTCTTGGGATGGTTTGGTGCAGGGCTAAGGGTTGAACTCAATGATCCTGATGGGTCCCTCACAACTCAGCATACTCTGTGATTCTGTAGTTGAAACCTTGGAGCCTGCAAAGTTAAAATATGTAACCATAGAGCAAAGCTAAATACCAGTGAAACATTTTTTGGAGGTTAAAACCAACCATCCTCTAATTCAGTGGGGAGATAATGTTTTTCCAGTAGCAAGCCATTACTATGGCTAGGATGTCAGTGGATGTGTCTGGAACCAAAGGCAGCCAAACCAAATACCTGTGACGTGGCATTGGTACTGAGCAGTGGAAAACACAGCTATTATGCTGCTATTCCAAGTGCAGAGTACAAAAGCTACCTTCCCTGCAGAGGCATAATCCTGGCCTGAATTTGAATTTGCTCGTGATCTTGAGTACTTTTTTTATAAGGTTAAACAGCATCACTAGTATCCCTGAGGTCAGCTGAGGAAAGGTTATGATGTTACCCCTGACCAAGAGCAGGGTGTGATGCTGAACTGACTCCACAGGAGTGTCGTGGCTTAATGTCAGCAGGCAACTAAGCCCCCTGTACAGCTGCTGGATCACTTCCCTCAGGGTGGGATGGAGGAGAGAGTTGAAGGGTAAAGATGAGAAAAGTAATGGATTGAGTTTAATAGGTAAAGCAAAAGCCATGCATGCAAACAAAGCAGAACAAGGAATTAATTCACTCTTTCCCATTGGCAGGCATTGTTCAGCCATCCCCAGGACAGCAGAGCTCCAACATGTGGAGCGATGACTTGGGGAGACAAATGCCATCACTCCAAATATTGCCCCTTCTTCCTCCTCCCCCCAGCTTTATGTGCTGAGCATGATGCCATATGGTCCGGGATGTCCCTGTGGGCAGCTGGTGTCAGCTGTCCCAGCTGTGTCCCCTCCCAACTCCCTGTGCACCCTCAGCCTCCTCACTGGTGGGGTGAGGTGAGAGGCAGAAAAGGCCTTGGGGCTGTGTAAGCTCTGCCCAGAAATAACACAAACATCCCTGTGTTATCAACACTGTTTTCAGCACCAATCCAAACACGGCCCCATACCAGCTACTGTGAAGAAAATTAACTCTATCCCAGGCAAACTGGTACAATGTAGAAACTCCCACAGTCTGTGGAGTCTGTAATTCCATTACTGTCTCTTGCCGCTGCAGGATGAAGAGATGTTCTGACTTCTTGTTCCTGCTTCTCCATGCAAAGCCTAATACTACTGGTACTGAGCCATCCACTCTGGGTGCATCCAGAGTGTTTGGTTGTATGTGCATGTCTATTAATTAGTAGAATTAGTAGGTATTTTGGGTTTTTATTATTATTTTTTAATCATGGACACAGTGGAAGAAAATTCCATAAGTAGAAAGTTAAGTTCAACTCATAACAGTGAAAATTGTATCAAGGTGCAAAATAGGCTTTGTAAGATGTAGCAAACAGCAGCCCTCTGACAGGTTAAAAAAGGGAGGCTAGGTTCAGGTTAAAGCAGCAAAGCACTTAAGTACATACTCACCTAGAAATATTTCTGTCTTGGGACAGCTACTGTTGAAGCATTAAGGAGAGACAGCAGGGAGGCACTGTTAGAGTGCAGGCTCTAATTATGTGTGAGACCAACAAATAACAGCCAAACCCCAATCAGGTGTTTTTAAAGATGCATGCATACCATTAAGTCCAACACTTGAACACCGAAATGAAAATGCAATTCTAGCATCTAATTCCTTTAAATCACAACAAACAGGTTATCTTCTGTTATCTTCTCCAGGAGAGTATTGGAGTGAAAACAAGAACTGCAAGTCTTATTGCAGAAGCAACCCTTAAATCTCAACGTGAAAGAAGAGGAGCTGTGGAGTCTTGGAGGCAGGATGTGCTGCAACTCCTTCTTTCACCACACAGCTCAGAGGCAAGGCTGGGCAGCCTTTGGTCACTCCAAGAAGAGTTTTGTTCGCTGTCAGTCCTTTGGGATGTGTCCACTGCCCTGCAGAAACTCACAGGTTTGGCTTGCTTGTAGCAGCAACGAGAGGAGACACCACTCATCTCACTGTAGTCCATCTGGGCAGAGCAGCACGCTACTGATAAATGGCAACATGACATGTTTTGCTGTTGCCCAGAGAAAAGATCCCCAAACTGAGAAGGGTGAAAGACCTGCTGGTTATCTACTGCTAAGAAAATCAGTGGGCCAGAACAGGATTTTGGGGTCTTCACAATTCAATACAAATACGAACCTGTGAAGGAATATTTGCAGTCATGAAAACCAGAAGTGTAGGAAAATGACTTGAGAGGAAGCTTCATTTTTGCTGGGCTTAGCTTTGTAAATTGACTATCAGAAATTCCTCCATCCTAATATAACATCTACCTGCATGCATGAGGTCAGAATAGCTAATGAGGCAGTGAAAGGCTAACTAAGTCATGGGGCATGAGGTGGCAAGGATGAAAAAAGTGTTTTCAAGATGAGTGTTCCTGCATTTATATGTCACACATGCACACTCCTACCCTTTTACCCAGTATGACTCCCCCCTTTTCCTAATCAGATTAAAAATTTTGTTCTCTCACACCAACTTTTAAATGATTCAGAATAATGTGCTATCCATTCAGAATAAATAAATAAATAAAGTCCCAACCCTTGCAATTTCACATCAGAAATCTATTTTTAAAATCACTGAATGATACCACAAGGTCCATTGGATGTGTTCAGTCAATTCAGAGAGAGGTATTATTGAGTGTGTTGAACTGTTTTCAAAATACTGAAGAGTTAACAATCCGTAAGGACACATTAGCCCTACTGGCAGGAGTTATATTCTGGCTGCAAAAAACCAGTGATTATAACAGCTGTGGTTTGTGTTTTACTGTTTTGAATTGAAGGGAGTGGGTATCTGGTGCAGTATTTACTTTTTTAAGAGAATGGTCCTTGAGGAGGTGAAACATACAGTGAACAGCGTTTACATTTCTCACTAAGGAGTCTTAATTCCTTTTGATTATTAGAGAGCAGGTAAATTAGAAAAATTTGACTTAAAGCATGTCTCTTGAAGATGACAAAGTTATTGCCTCCTGTTGCTTTCTTTGGACTGAAGTTAGTTGTCAAATTTAATACAAACTGGTAAACATTGCAGTAAAAAGTAATGCTTCTGCTGAAAACTCTTTTCTGATTCTAACAAAGTCCTATCTGGAGTAGTATATTCAAAATCAATTTCTAATTCATGTGCCAATTTACCTTCAAAACAAAAAATGCTTTTCACTTAGAAAGAATCTGTAGTGAATGTTTGACTATGTATTCCTGCATTTTGCACCACCCCCAAAGTACCATGATAAATAATATTTCCAGTAAAAATTTAGTATTTGTTTTTCAAATTATTATTAACTTTTTATTTTCCTTCCTTCCTTGCTTCCTTGCTTCCTTCGTCCCTCCCTTCCTCCCTTCCTTCCTTTCTTCCTTCTTCCCTTCTTTCTTTCCTTCTCTCTCTCCTTCTCTCTTTCTCTATTTATTTACTTTTCTTTACTTTATTCTTTCAGGTTAAGCACCAGCTTAACTAAAATTAAATTTGAATTATTTTAAATGGAAAACTGATTCTTTTGTGGAATTGTAAACACCCCTGTGGATTCTTCTTGACTTAAAGGAAACTTCTGTTTTTATAGCTGACATCTGTAATAATACATAAAGACAACTCTATCAGCTTGTTTTCTAGAAATTCTCATTCCAATAGCTGAGCTGGATCTGCTCTATTTAATTCATCAATCAGCCCTGAAATTCTGATGGTTTATAAGATTTTCATCTCCTCTCTGTTTACAGTGTATTAAGTTCTTCCTTTTAAAGTGCCTCAAAGCTTCAAAATAAATGGTTGTTCTCAAGCAAAGCATTCCCTTTATTTAAATGATACCGTGATTTCATTCACTTGGACTGATACACTGATTTCTTGTGCAGTTACCATTTTCAAACTTGCTCTTTTGGTGATTAATTTGCTTTGTGTGGTTTCTTACCTAAATTAGCAAACATTCTTCCTCAATTGCACCTGACCTTCGCATTGGAATCATGCTGGAAAAAGTATTCTGCTTTGATTGAGTAAACTAATTTATTCTTAAGTACTGGGCTAATTTTTTTCTCTATTGATGAATATTACTTTTTCTCTTCAATTATACTAGGGAGTCTAAAGAACATCAGTGGCTCTGGATACAGTGACAAGAAGCGGTTTTTTTTGGGTTTGGTGGTTTTTTTTCTGTTTGTTTGGGCTTGTGCGTGTGTGGTTGCTTTGCTTTGTTTTGTTTTGTTTTTCCAAGGAAAACCTGATCTTTCTAGCAGACTGGTAAGGTATCTCCTGTGTTGGTGTGTGAGCACAGCATGGGAACTCAGCACCACAGCAGCCCAGCTGGTGCGTGGTTCGTGCTCTGCATACAGTGAATGGGTGTGCAATGAATTCCTGCACCCTGCAGGTTAATGTTAGAAGGGGGAAGCAAAAACTGAGAGTTCTTTAGCAACTTACTTTACCATTTCAGTTCCCAGGTTAGCTCTGTGAAAGGACTGGCACAAACAGAACTCTGGATGCAGTTTGCTGGACCCAACTTGAACTCTAGTTCAGCATCTCCTCAAGCCTGCATGTTTTTATGTCTCTTGTCTCTTCCCCCTTCACAAAGCTCTTCTGCGTGATCCCTTCACCCCATCACCTCTTGTCACTGCAACTCCAGGCAAAGGGATAACCAGCTCTAGCTCAGCAGGGGAAGAGCAAGGAATGATGCTGATGACTGGCTGGGAGCAGAAACACCAGTGGCCATTAAAGGATTAAAAGTAGATAGTTCTTGTTTGAAGCAAGTGAAAGCACTTTATTTATCCCCCTTCTGTGACTCAGAGTGAAACCCTGCTGTACATGTATAACTCTTCCAACTCTGTGAACTGAAAGAATTTGGCACTGCACAAAAGTGGTCAGTATTTTAGGGAAGTGAACTATAAATAAGCTCAGTGAATTGTTATACATACATTTTAATCATAATATAAATGGCTTTTGCTTTATTACCATGTTGTAACAATGCAGTAATTTACATTTTTTACTTTTCCAGAAAAAAATGAACATATCATTGAACTGACCCTGTGAAAGAAGCTTTTTTAATCAATTGGAAAAATAAAACTAGATTCACAATATTTGGTTGCATAATTATGAGTTTAGTATTGTAAATGTGATTTGCTTTTGTCTGTTGAAGGTAACTGTCTAGTTATTTCGTACACTATTTGTCAGCAAATAAACATGTACTTCCAATACAGAGTCTAGATTAAACCTTAAAACAATGAGAATGTGGAGTTTGACCTCCAGAATCACTGCCTGATAAAATACAAGTCAATATGTTGTTTAAAGTATGCAGTAGACAAATATATCAGCAAAAGACTTCGGATATTATGGTGATACTGTCTGTGAAGAATATTATCATCTCCCGATCACTCCTATCATTGCTGCAGTTATTTTTTATTAACAATTATTTAATTATGTGAATGCCAGAAGGGTAAATTTCCAAAAGGGAAAATCACTTTACATATAACTTAGTAGGGTAACAATGTGTAGAACCTATTTTAAAGAAACCATGACAGACGTATTTCATTCAGAAGTCTGACACAACAGGAAATCACTCATCTAATACACAATGGAATAAATACAGGTCAGATGGTTCATTTGTCTGCATTTACTTTGCACAGTTCTACCAGTAAAACAGGATGTTTTCTATTAACATTGCTTTCGGGTTTCCTGGTAACAATAGCACCAAAATAAAGATCAGATTTTGCCTAGGTGAAATTCACTCCTCCTGCATAAAGCCCTATGCCTAGAATCCGCAAAGGAAAAAGCTGAAATAAGATGTGGGAAGCTGCTAAATTCCCATGTAAGCACCTGGCTGCGACCTGTACAAACTTACAGGAGTCTGGCACTCGGCTCCCACTGAAACTCAGAGGAGGGGAGCACCGTCGTTCTCAAAGCTTCTCTTGGCAAAGCGAGCCCTGTAAGGTGCAACAGCCTCCCAGGGGCGGTGTGTATATATGCGTATATATGAACAGTGCCTCGGGTATTCAAACTCTATTGCAAGTGCAAAGCGGAGCACGGAGCACGCAGCTTCCCAGCTGTGAAGCAGCAGCAGCCTTGCTGAGCCATGCTGCTTATGAGACGGGCCACTGGATCTTCCTCATGGACCACACTTGACTCGTGCCCTGAAGTGACCCCCAGCCCAGCCGGGAAGACTCGGGGCTGTGAGTTTAACTGCGGGCAAACTCTGAACCGCATGGGGCTCAAGTGGAAGGAAGGACTTTAAGCCAGTCATATGTGCAGTGGATGTTCCACCTAACTGGAATGTGATTTGCGTTGAGGTATGTTTTCTTTGGCTACTTTTTTTCCTGAAATGTGCAATTACAAAAATTAAAATATTTACATCATTGCAAATGAAATTTCAGTGTCGGCTTTTTCTGTCACTAAATGGAATATTCCTATGTACAATAGGTGAATTATTTTCCTTGGGGATCGGACACAAAACTGTTTTCAATACAGAGAACAATAAACTGATTGTTACAGCTATACACTTTCTGATCAAGAAGTTTCCCTGTCGTCAGTGGTGACGCTTGTCCCATAGCTCCCATATCAGCTGTGTGCCAGGCTTCACAGTAGTTGCTAACCAGTCGAATCCCATTTGCAGTTGAACCATGCCACATTATTTTTTGAGGCCTGAAAGGTAACATTTAGAAGTTATTTCCTGGAAAAGTCTCTTTTGCTTTATTCCACTGCACACCTATTTGTGTGGTGACCTATATTTCTGCATTTCTTCCCTCTAGAAGGAAACAGTAGGCAGGTAAAGATGAAGACAAAAAGCAGAGAAAGAAAGGAGAACACAACCCAATATCCCATTCATGGAAAAGAAAAATGGCATAAGGAAACCGAGAAATTTCTATCACATTTCTAGTAGTCCCAAGATACTGTCACTATTTCTATTACTATCTGGTAAAAGTAGAAAAAACTATTACACATAACGTGTAAAACATAAATGGTAATGTAAACTCACCAAGATGAATCGGTCATGATGTTCCTCCCATCAAAGGAGTATATTGGAACATGAATGTTGAATTGTCCACCATTTCCATCAAATATAGATTCCCAGTTACTGAAAAGGGTTTCTCCCTGTTAAAATGTCAAAGCCACTTTTACAAACTAAAACTAATCCCAAACCTGTGTCATACCTGACCTTTACAGACTCATATACAAATCAAAAGTCTTATCTGCATTTAAGGACACTTATGATTCCAGCTTTCTCATCAGTTTGTGCATGATGTTCCTGAACAAACTTGTCTCGCCTGTCATCTCTGTGCAAACAGATGCTCTCTGATCTATGCCTTTGCCTCACAGTTGTCTCTCTGCTCTATTGCCACTCCAAAAATTCAGCTCGATCATCCACTGTCCTTTTGTCCCTAAGGCATTGTTTGAAAAATTGATCAAAACTACTATAGCTATAGAGAAAATATTGAGAGATAACTCGTACTGGAATTTCTGTCAAGGTCACAGTTTTGTGAAAGGTGTTGCCCATGTTCAAGGCAAAAGCTTTGCATTGGGCTACTTCTCAAAAATCCTTTTGAGTTTTTCCAGTCAAAGTCGAAACAAAATTGTTTTCACAAATTTCTCTCAAGGCTCTGTGTTTGCATGCACTTCAGAGTAGCATCCATTCAACACGTTCCAAGCATCGTGTGTTATTCCTGTAGGTTTCTTTGGCCGCTTGTTCTGGGAGCCAGCCAAAGCTACAGAGACATGGTTTGTTTTCCTCACTTTCAGAGCGTGTCTGTTTATGTGAGACCACAAAATGACTCATGCTCTCGACTCTCCTCTCTGTTTCACTGGGGTAAATCAAATGTCATTCCTAAGCACAGAATTTGCATTTTAGTTAGAAATCAGAAAAGTAGGCATTTTATCCTGCTATACTCTGCGATCATACTAGAAGGTAGAACATAACAGCTCAGTAGTTTTCTATTCCATCACTACTTTTTTGTTTCTTGAACATGACTGCAAAATAGGAAGCAAAACTTCTTTATAAAATTTCTTGGGCTGACACTTTGTGCTTCTGTCATTTTCCAAGATTTTTGGGGCACCTACAGCCTATCCTAATATAACAAGTTCTAAGTACCCATTTTTACCTTAAGATTGACTATGGGCAAATGGGATCTGTCTATTTTTCTCACAACCGTGGCCAGATCTTGCAAATGCGACGAGAGGAAGGCTCTGTAGGTTGATGTCAGACCTGCTCGTTGGGCCTGTTGAAAACACTGAAAATCTGCTCGCATGTCACCAGAAAATGGGAAGTTCAGAGCCACCAGGTGCAGCTGGAGGAAAAAAGAAGAAAAGACACCATTTTAAGAAAGTGTGTAACACTAGGAAGGCACATATTGCAAACAAAACAGTGGCCCCTGCTCCTGCCAGCACAGAATGAGGACCTTTCATAACAGGTACCAAAGTTATTTGCTGCCATAACACTACATTTCTCAGAGCTGTGAGACCCTTAGCAAGAATACCAATTAATCTTTCAACATTAAGGAAACCATAAGGATCATACATTTATATATAATTATATAATGTATATATCTATATATTATATATATAATTATATACTCCTAAAAAAAGCAAAAATTTTTTTAAAAGCAGCTTGTATTTTCAAGCAGAATTCTTGGAGTTTTCATACAAACAAAATTCCAGATCCTACAAGAGTGGAAAAAAGTAGTAAGAAGTGACTATATACCATTTAAAAGTACAAGAAGTAGCATTCTTAAGTCAAACAGCACAGATGCAAGAAGTAATCCACATTCTCCAATTTTTTTCCTTTCTCTTTGTTTTCAGGTTTTTTTTAGATATAATTCCTTGCTTTCTTTGTCTAAATATTTTAAAGTCTTCTAAAAGAAGGCTTGTGTTCTAAAGTGTCTATCTAAAACAAGCAGTGCCATGAAGACTGAAAACATTCTAATGGATATTTTAATTATTTAATTGTTACAGTATTGTTAACTTAAAAGCTACTCTTAGTGTTGTAGGTACAATCACTAAGTGAAGAGGTATTCCCAACTCAGAGGCAGGATTTTTTTTCCTTTGAGATGGGAAAGGGCCTGGGATGATGAAAATTGTTATGGAGGAAACAACTTAAAATTGTGTCTGAGGTGTCTAAACAAATTAAAGAACTGTACTTGTAAATTTCTAAAGCAAAATATCTGAATTTGAAGAGTAAATAACGCAACTCTCTCTCAAGATGCAATCTGTCACATTTCAAACCACAGCTATGCAGTTAGAGTACAGATTTCATACTTACTGCTGGTTTTCCATTGTTGATATTTGATATTGGTCTCAGTGCTGGAATAGACTGAAATCCCTGTGATTTTAACAAAAGCAAGCAGATATGTTAACTATGCCACCGAGATCAGAATTTCAGACACTTGGTAACTTTTTAAATAAAGCAAACACCGAACGCTGGAGAATCTGAAACTGTCCTGCCTTTGAAAAATAACCTCAAGCCACGTGGCCAGAATAC
Source organism: Scytalopus superciliaris (assembly GCA_013400415.1). NCBI lineage: Eukaryota > Metazoa > Chordata > Aves > Passeriformes > Rhinocryptidae > Scytalopus > Scytalopus superciliaris. The sequence goes on along the minus strand of VXBX01009313.1, from coordinate 242,642 downwards.
TTTATCTACATATCATCAGCTTGGTGTGTCACATAAACACGTGTTTGAAAGCTGGCCTGGCCCGTGTAGGTTTGCTAAGCTGCATGTCCCCATTCCACAGGCTCTGCCAGAGCCGCTGTCAGCACTGGATCCCACCCGGAGTCCTGCACGGACAATGCCTGCTCTTGGCAGGAATAGAGGACCAGTTCAGTAAAATCAAAACTGAAGGGGTAAGGAGGGTGTGAAAACCGAAAATGCAGTGGGTGGGGATATTAGTTGCTTCAGAAACAGCAAAATGTTCTTCTCTGGGTACGGTACAGGTGAGTAACCAGCCGCCGGCTCTATCGGGTGGGAAACTCGTGTGGTGTCAGCTGCAGGCTGTGGGCAATTTATTACAACAGGAGGTCTAGACATTTTCCCACTGTACTAAATGAACTTTTCCAGGACCTTTTTTATTTCTTTGTGGCCACCTTGCTTCTCACTGCTCCTTCCTAGCACTCTCTTGCCCTTTCATTATCTCAGCAGGCCAATTAACCCGTCATCAACAAAACTGTACTCTATCCCATTTGCCACCTCTTGGCTTTCATCCTCCTGCAATTTTTTGGGACGGACAGCTCGTTCACATGCAGGTTGTGACAATAACTTGCAGAATGGGGTCAAGTTCAAACTAACAATCGAGGCTTTAGAGCAGTCCCTTTGCACACTGTGGGATAAGCTACATGAAGGTGATGATTATGGTACAGTGAACACAGGACTATAATCTTCTAAAGAAAATCCACTTTTCAGAAACATTTTTCTGATTTCCGTGAAGGGGGTCAGGGCTCAATATGACTGACTCCACTGTTATGAAACAGAATTGTTTTGGGTTTTTTTCCTCCCTTTGCTGTCGTGTTCCGCCCCCCACCCCCCCTTTTTTTCCCTCCCAGTTGTGAGTGGGGTATTTTTGTTTGTTTGTTTTGGGGTTTTTGTTTGTTTGTTTGGGTTTTTTTGTTGTTGGCAGCCTACTTTATTCTGCTTTTTGCAAATGTTGTTTTGTCTCTGCAGTGCTTGGAATCTCAGAACATACTGGAAACAGATGACTGTCCAATGCAAACCAATTTGCAGGCTTATGCACTGGTAGGATGCTTATTTTGAACTGACAAATCTTCATGGAAAATCGTGTTTTGCAGTGATCTGCATGCAACGCCTGCCAAGTTTATCACACATCTAGGCTCGGTTTTTCATGGTCCAATATTTTGTACTTACATGGCTTGATATGGCTGGAGGAGGAAGGCTGTCAGCAGGGATAGGAATTAGCTCACCAAGCTAAAAGAACCAAAATAGAGATTAAAACAAAACTGTCCCACCAGGAGTTTCTGAACTAAAAAAAAAGAAATCTTTGTACCCATACTTCTCCACCTGTGTAAAAATATCTCCCACAACTCTGGTGTGAGTAAGGGAGTTGGAAAAGACTAAGACGTAGTGCATAAGTACCTGCAATTTTCTCCATCCATTTCGAACACGGACAAAAACCTCACTGGTTTCCCTCAGATAGATTAGGGTACCTTCTGCTACAAAATGAACTCTTTCCAACATACCCTCAATGTTTTGGAATGTTGTAACCTGTCAAACAGGAAAAGAAAACATTCTTCATCAGACACACAAAAAATTTTGCAAGTTAAATTGTTAAACTGAAGACTTATCTGAATACATAAAGGTCAAGGCTTCTTCTGCAGGAAATGCTCATAAAGTCAGTTTTATGTCATTTAATCCATAAAGCTTCAGTAACAAATATCTTGCTACTTTGGCATACCAGCATCAGCATTCTGTGGACTGTAGTAGAACTAAAGCCATAGTTAATTTTGTACACAGTGAAAATCATTGCACTTCTACAGTTTAGCATCCTTAGATCAAAATGGCAGAGTTCAGAAGAGAACTCCAGCTAGTTTAAAATAAAGGGCAAGTTTATGGAGACTGTAATTTCTTAACACTCAGATATCATTTCTTTCTCACTTCTTCAGTGTCAGAAGGCATATGTTTTATGAACAATGTAGACCCTATTATAGATTTGCATATTGTTTTTTAAATTTAGTTTTGATCTAAGTGGACTTGGACCTCCTCTCTGAGAGTAGCTTCCAGCCTCTAACTACAGTCCCCTGTGTTGGGACACCAGTCTTTGAACATTTGTTTCTCCTCTGAGAATTGCAATGAATGCCCTCTGCTAGCTTGAAGAGGTTTTTTGGTTTACATGTTGTTTGGTTTTGATTTTTTTTTCTTCCCAGAAACTATGAGTTCTTAATTTAAAATTTACCAAGACTTCTGTCTTAGCTGTTTTTTCTTTTCTTCATGGATATCTGGGATCCAGTTGTGATTTGATTCATGATGTAAGAAAAGGAAGCAAATCTATATGTATTCTGTGGCACAATGATTTTTAGATTTGCTAGGGAAACCTACAGTTTTCATCTTAGAATCAAATTACCTGTATTACTGGGTTTTAATCCAGTAATGTAAAGGGTTTTTTTCATAGAAACTGGGCATTCAGTAGTTATTCTAGTATCTCAGTTGCCACACTCTTTCAGACACACTGCTTTGAACATGGAATATATAACATTCCACTGCTTTAGCATGGCACCAATCTTTGCATTTGTTTGAATAGCCTGTTGTAACAAGACAAGGGACAGACTTCTCCTCTGACGTCTTTTGGATTCCCTGCTAAAAAATGTATGGTTCATAAAACATTCTAATAAATAAAAAGACAGGATGGAACTTCCACTCTTCTTTCAGTGCTACCAGTGGCCCCCAAAAGATTTGAAGAAAGCTTTCAATGGCAAACTTCCTTATTTTGCCTCTTACCAGATTCCTGGTGGCAGGTGACCCCGGCTCTCCAGGAGGACCTGGTGGCCCAGGCATTGCAGCTGCTAAAATAAAACAAGTGTAAAACAAGTTGAAGGTCATATTTTTTGGGAGAGAACATGAGTGACGTAAAGAAAGGACTTAGTGGTGATGTCTAGGAGCAGTGGAGTTTTTAAATAGCCATAATCAAGTCCTGAATAGCTGTGTTCAAGTCAACTACAGAAAATGCATTTTAAGGGTTTTTTTTTTAAAAAGCAGTGACAGAACAATCTTTTCTCTCTTATTTGGGAGGTTAAAGCCAACAGACTGCAATCTGTTGTAGAAACTCTGCAAATGAAGAACCAGACCCACTTGAATTGACCAGAACGCTCTCCTGCTAGCTGCTAATGATGTGCACATGGAAGAGGAAGAACTTTTAGCTCCTGCCCATATAAGCTTTGAGGATGTAATTGTATCTTTTGCTCTAAAAGTAAATAGAAAACTACTTTTCCTTAGGGAAAAAAAAAAAAGTTAGTAAGCTTGGTTTATGTTTCAAAGCAAGAAATAATTCTGCAGGGGTATGAACCTGAACTTCTAAGACTGCAGTCCACACCATCTACCACCTAGTACCTGCCTCTACTCCAAAACTGAATCTCTTCACCTTGAGCTGTTTTCTGGAGCAGAAAAGACTGAAAGATATGGAAGACTGAAAGGAAGCATCTTGTGCAAATGCATGGCATGATGAAACTTTGAAGCTGTTTGGAAGAAAGAGCTTCTAAACACCGACCTTGCTTGTTTGTTTTTGTGAAACCCAGAGGAGACTTGAAATCACCTTTTACAACCTGGAGGATCTATGCTCTGAGGCATTTACAGAGATACTCCAGAGTAAGTCCTTCATGCCAATGGCAGGGGAAAAGGGTTCTTTTCAGCATTTCCATAGCAACTACTTTTTAGAAGCATTTCTCCAGCAGTACCATTTGAGGACCTAAACTCTGCTGTAGGCACTGCCTTTTTAATAAAGAATCAGGGAATCATTTAGATTGGAAAAGACTCTTAGGATCATCAGCTCCAACTGTTAACTCAGCACTGCCGATTCCACCACTAAACCGTGTCCCTAAGTGCCATGGTTAGACTTCCCTGGGTAGGATGTTCCAGTGCTTGGCAATACTTTAGGTGAAGCAATTTTTCATAATACCAAATTTAAACCTCCTCTGTTGCACCTTGAAGCCATTTCCACTTGTCCTGTTATTTGTTACTTGGGACAAGAGACCAACTCCCGCCTGGCTACAACCTCCTTTCAGGGAGCTGTAGAGAGGGAAAAGGTCTCCCCTAGTCTCCTTTTCTCCAGGCTGAACAACCCCAGCACCCTCAGCTGCTCCTCATCAGACTTGTGCTCCAGGCCCTTCACCCACTGTATTGCCCTACTCTGGACACACTCCAGCCCCTCAATGTCCTTCTTGAACTGAGGGACCCAAAACTGAACCAGTATTCGAGGTGTGGCATCACCAGTGCCAAGTACAGGGGAAGAATCATTTCCCTGGTCCTGCTGGCCACAGCATTTCTGATACAAGCCAGATGCATTTGGCCTCCTTGGCCACCTGGTCACACTGCTGGCTCATGTTCAGTTTCTAAGGACCAGCACCTCCAGGTCCTTTTCCACAGGGTAGCTTTCCAGCCATTCTGCTCCAAGCCTATAGAGCTGCATGGGGCTGTTGCAACCCAAATGCAGGATCTGGCACTTGGCTTTGTTGAACCTTATACCACTGGTGTTGGCCCATCAATCCAGTCTGTCCAGCTCCCTCTGTAGAGCCTTTCTTGGGAGCACACTGACTGAGGATGCATTTGAGCCCCTCGCCCAGATCATTGGTAAAGATATTAGACAGGTCTGGACCCAACATTGAGCCCTGGGGAAAACCACTTGTGACAGCCACCAGCTGGATTTAGCTCTGTTCACCACAAGAAGAGCATTTTGGCCCAAATTTAGCCAACTGCTTAATTCAATGGATTTTGCAAAGCTCTCAGTGTGGCCTGTCTCTATGATACAGATTTCCTCCCAGCCACAGCCACAGACACAGTAAGGTCTTTCATGCAATATCAGTCCCATGGCAGTGGTCACTGAAAACTGTTTGCAGAGAAAGTGTCCATTTTGTGGTCACAGTTCCAAGTCATTCCCCAGGAGAAAACGGTGGAGGGCAGGAGGAGAGTGGGGAACAACCTGATTCAGGTATGCAGAGAGGGTGGGCAAGTGGGACAACCTGCCAGGTGTGAAGGAATCGGTCGCGTGGGGGCTGTGGGAACACGGCTGTACACATGCACATACAGTGAAAAGCCTACCTGAGCCATATATTGCAGGGGGTCCTGGTGGGCCAGGTGGGCCAGGTGGACCAGGAGGTCCAATTTTTCCATAACCTGGTAAGCCAGGTAGGCCAGGTAACCCTGGGGGTCCTCTGGGTCCGACAACTGAATCTCCTTTTGGTCCCTGTCAGTGATGAAAAGTACGGGTTTCACTGCTGCAGGGCCACCATGTCTGGTAGCAACATTTTCTGAACACCTACCAGCACACCACCATTCAGATGTGAGTCTGTGTGTAATCTTCTTCAAGAAGGCATGAATATAATGGGAAATGAAAATTTTAACTCTATACTGAATTAAAATAAAACGTTTATATTTCAGACATATATCCCTGAGCAGCTGATATCTGCAAAACTCTCCACAGTGCTCTCAAAGTCCTGGATCTTGACTCTGCTCGTGTTGAGACTGCTTGCTTTGACATGCTCACAGGAGTTTGTCTGAAGGTACATGGTGGAAAGCTTTAATATAAAGTCTGTCCATGCAGGGTGTACATCTCAGGACAGCTGTTCTCTTCTCCCTCCTGTGATCAAACATGTGCTCAAAGCCCTTAACCTCTCCAGCTGCCAGACTTCCAGATTAAAAAGGATCCAACTCACTTTGTTGCAAGTTTAACAGCGTTCTCAGCCTCATAGAGGAGGGTTCCCTGTGCTCAGACTGGCCTGCAGACATGGAGCATGTTGGTCTCTAGACTAGGAGAGCTCAGCTGTGCCATCCAACTCCTTCTTGCCATTAGAACACTTTCTAAGCAGGGAGATGGTTCTCAGCAATGTGGAATAGCACCAGGGGGTGGTGTGACCACCCCCACCTCAGCTGTGACCCACACATTCGTGGTTCTTGACACAGACATGGCAATGCACATATTTGTTGCTGGATCCCAGGGATGAACTGATTTCCAAAGAAATAGTGCATTTTATTAAAAATCAGCTGTGGTGGCAATTTTCAGAAGATAAAATTATAAGGCAGAGAAATTAGACAGTGGCTGAATTTCACAGGAATGATCCAGATGGGTACACACTGGACTTTTCATTCATGGTTTTGGATTACTGGGAAAATAAGATTAATTATTTAGGTGGCCAGTAATTTTCAAGTCAGCCTTTGAATAATTTTATATGGCCTATTTTGGCATTTATGGGGATATAAGTAGTAGCATCACAAGTTATATATGCTGCTTTGATTTGTAATGCTGTTGTAGTTATATTAGACAGCCGAGCACAACAGCACATCAATATTTCATAGCAAATTAATTCTGTGCACAACAGTGAAGAGGCAGTGCTTATGCTTATTGCAACATTCTTCTATCCATCTAATACTTAGCATATGAGTTTTTCTGTAGTTCTTGGCATCATCTTGATGTTTGTCTCTTTTTAGTGCTTTCTAAATTAAAGCAATGGATACCCACAAATGCTCCTATTCTTCAACTTGTGTGACTTACAATTAATCCCGGTCTTCCAGGTGGTCCAGGAGGTCCTGTCAGAAAAAACCCTCCATTTGGTTCTCCTTTTTCTCCTTTTACACCAGTGACTCCATTGTCTCCTTTCTCACCCTTTAAAGAAAAAGTATTTTAAAACATTGAGCTGAGATTGGAACTCAGTACACTGATCTTTTAAAGACCCATGAAATCTCTGAGCTTAATAAAGAAAAGCATCTGCTCGAAACTGTTTTAAACATCACCTCCTTCTTCTGTGACATGGGATGAAAAGAAACACTTTCCTTGTTGAGGCTGCAAGGCTCTCTCAGGGCATGGGCCAGGGCAGGTGGGGGTACGTGGAGACAGAGAAAATGCCTCTGTTGCTGTTCTCTGCTATTCTGCCCAGCAAAACCCCGTTCTGTGCTGTGGCTGGAGGCGAAGAGAAAGTCGGGGGAAGCACAAAAGCCTGGCTCTCTGCTTTTCTCCATCATGAAGGTAAAAGCAAAGCAAGATTGACATGGAATGGAGAGGCATTTGAAAGTACACGGCGAAGTGAAGATTTCAGTGCACATGATGAGAGAGAAGGGTGGGGGTGTGAACCAGGATAACAGAAGAGACACCACACAGAATTGCAGACACGCTGAACTGCACCTCTTCTGTCCTTCATCGCTGATTATCAGTTGGTTTGGGAAACAATGGCTAAGAAGAATTCAAGTACTAGACCATTATCTCTTTGTGCAAAAAGAACCACAGCAACTGTACATTCCTTCTCACATTATTCCCTTCTGTCTGTCTGAGGGGTTTTTTTTCCTTCAATTTTTTTTGGGGGTCTACTTTCTTTCAGGTTTCTGAGATATAAACCTTTGACCAGAAGAGGCAAAGGGCAAAGTAAGAGTGGCAGGTATCTGCAGACAGCCAGAGGAGGTGGCTGTGTGCAGCTGTTCCTTCAACTTCTAGTCTTTCTAGTTTACTTTCAGCAAGCAGGAATCTAAAGCTTTCTGTATGGCAGGCCATCTTGGAAAAGGAAAAATGAGTTCTTCTCAGCTAGAGCTGTAAAGCTGCAGACATTGCACCGCAAGGTCAAAGAAGCCATGTCAGCTTTCCCATGCATACATGGGGCTCTTCATGTCACAGGAACCTTAGGTGTGCTCAGCCAAGCAGGAACAAAATCCAGACAAGCACTTAAGAGGCCTTCAAGGAGACTGTCAGCACACCACTTTCGGTGGCATCATTATGTGATAACTTAATTCAATTTTTTTTCCAGCTCTTCTAGTGATAAAGAGCCTTGTTCACTTAAAAACATTTAAAATAATATACTGTTCTTCATTTTTGCCACTTGACACGGTAACGAGAATAATGGAGAGACCAAACACATCTTTGCTGTAAGAGCTTCCAGGAAAAGTGGTTTCCATAATTTAATTTTATTCAGTGTACTTAAAAGATAAATAGCATGTCATGGAAATGATTTCCATGCCTCCCCTGTCTCCCTTCCTCCCTGTCCAGTGTTCTAGGAGCCCTTTAGGTAATGGATGTCTCTTACCTGAGCTGGCATGGAAACAAAAGCATTCATTTAAGGCAGATATGTTAGGTAACAGTGAATTATGACTCACTTTAATACCACTGGGAAGGCAAAAAGCCTCAGTAATAAAGCTTTTTTCAAAAGTAATCTTTACATACTACTGACAACAGCTCTCTCTATACTTGTAGTAAACCTGCCTGTTCAGTTGGAGTGTAAGAAATGAATATAATTTGTGATTGCTGATATTCTTATCTGTTTTGTGTATTTCACCATGCTACATTGTTTTATGCTTAGCTTATAGTACAGTAGACTTCAAAAAAAGCTTAACGGCACTCAAATACAAATGGGATATAATTACCTTTATGCTATTAATAAAGTGGCTGAAATATGATGGAGGCAGAGGTGGACCTGAAAAATGAAGAAAATGCAATAATTATCTGTAATTGTCTTTTTAAAAGCATTGCTGAGGGTATTACTGGTTTAGGGGTTTAAAGGAAAACTATTTACACTAATAGCATTAACCTTTAAATCAAACATATTTTCAGTTTGGTTTCCTAACAAACTAGGACTTACACGCCCTATCTTGTCTGTCACTACTCTACCTTAACAACTTCTGAATCAGACTGTGAATGTCAGATAAATGAGAAGCAAAGAAGGAATGGAATGGTAGGTGTCCTTCTCAGATGTTGCTTAGTATTAATCTCTACACTGGTCATTATGTGTGGTCTTTCTAGGATGACCAGCAAGCAGACTAGGCCTGAACATGGTACATGAAGCCCATGTCTGTTCAGTTTGCTAGTACACACAGCCAGAGAGGTTTGACTGACACGGCTTCTCAAAGAGCAAACCTAGCCTAATCCTCTCCTGCAGACATTCACTAGAGGCCTGGTGGGCAGTTTTGGCAGGACCTTTAGGGATCTTAACATTAACCAGAGGGAAACACTTCATTGTGTGTCTTCTGCTGGTAGACCAGAGATTTTCATTTCAGCTTACTTTCGGATGTTGCTGAACAGACTAAGTGCTAACAGCACTTTGTATGTGCATATTCAATGGCAAAATCATGCTCTCCCAACAGTCATAAAGTCACAGATCTTTGGTGAATTTTCTTTTAGAAAATGTGCAGCTACACTGCTTTCACATCTGGAATCTGCCCTAGAAACGGACTTAGCCCATGAAGCAAGAGAGCTCACTTATTACCAGATTGCTTGCCCAGCAAGATGCTATTTTGCTCCACCTCACTGATTTTCCTTTAGCTCCAAAATTCACAAAGAATCTCCTTCATACAGAAAAGAAGGTATCCTTGTGTATTTCTAAATGTGCTTTCTTAAATGGCTCCAGGCTCTGTTCCTCCAGCCAGAAAAGTCAGGGTTGTGCTGGAGCACAGCACCTGTGCTCTGGATATTTACTGCACCTGCCTCTGTATGAAGTAGCTAAATAAAGCACAGCCTGCCATTTACCCATTTCTTGTGTTGGCTTCATATTTTTGCATGATATCAGTTAATAGACCCTGTTTGTGAGGTTGGAGAGGAGACATTTTGTAAGAAGGAAAAAATAAATCCAGTGAGTGCACAAATAGTGCAGATCAGAAAGCTTTTCTTGCTGCTGGAATTCAAGAGATACTGTAATGGAAAGAGTTTCAGCCACCTGCCCCTCAGAAAAGGGTTTTTAAAAAAATTCCTGTACTTCTATCATGTAACTTCTGGCTTGTGAATTTTCCCTTTCCGTGATTATGTGGATATCTGTGAGACCTAGAGAATTAGTTTGTATGAAAGAATATTTTAGCAACTGCATCAGTAAGCAAGAACCAAACAGGATTATTTTTTTAGAGCAGCAACAGAGCTGGTCTTAGTTAATATGCTTTAACTTGACAAAACATTGAAGCCAGTTGATCTATTTAATTTAGTTGGCAAACAAATGAATAAATCTCTCTTATTTTAGGAGAAAGGTGAATAGAGTTTTCAGTCTAATCAGAATTCTTGTGTTATTTTTGCCATCCTTCACTAGCTGCAATTTTACAACAACATCATAAACATAATCATCTCATAATCCACTTCTTATGAAGCACCTGAAATCCTCAGATACAGGCAAAAATACTTGTAAGACATTAATTTACATTCAATACGGAACCTGAAAAAGAACAGACACATTCATGGTGGATAAGCCAGCAGAGAAGAGAAACTTTTCTTCATTTCTGTTTAGAATTTAGGATACCTGGTGGTCCTGGAGCACCTCTGTCTCCCTTTTCTCCTTTCAACTGTGCTGAGCTGTGCAGTCCCCAGGAATCTCTGTTTGCTTTAGCACCTACCATAAAAGCATCACGAATTCATAGAACTTGCAAAGAGCAGAGACTATAGCAGTGACAACCCAACCACTGAAAGTGACAGCAGACTTTTCCATACATGTGAGGCATGTGGCTCCTGTCTCTATGTGCTTGTCTCACTCTCCTCGTGATTATTGAATGGCTGCCCAATTCTCCTCTTATCATCCTCAACATGTGAAAGACAGTGTCTATCTCACAAGTCTGTCTTTTACTCCCTTCCCTTCCCTTCCCTTCCCTTCCCTTCCCTTCCCTTCCCTTCCCTTCCCCAAATCCAGTTATGCAATGGCCACGAAAAAGCCAAAACCACTTAACCATGAAAAACAGAACCATGCGAAAAGAGCTTATTTAAACCAAGGTACAAGAAAAGAATTACTCACCATGGTCATTAAGATCTTCTTGATTTCCAGGGTAGAGAGCATTCACCTGCAGAGAAATAAATCTCTTAATAATTATTCATACACATTAGGCAATGGAAACACATTAGCATGGTAGTAAATATTATAACACTCTGGGATTATCTCCAGTTTGACAAGATCTGAGTATTAGCTGATCAAGTTTTTATGAGGATGGTGCTGTCTTTAACATGCAACATGCTTTCAGCAAAACGTGCATTTTTGGAGGCATCAGCAAATCCCACTCTCAGCTGTGCCGGCGAAGCATCAGAGAACTCATTCCCCAGGAACAATCATGGATTTACAACACTGTGTTTGAAAGCAGGATTTGATTTTTGACTGTAAGATAACACACTGTGCTTGTAATATTTTCATCAGATCAGGGCTACGTTATCTGATGTCAACCTCTGCTCCAGAAGCATTGACACCACAGCTGGGAGGAACAAACTACTCTAGTCTCTTCCCTTCTGACACCAGCTGCCTGTAACAGTGGGTGTGCTTCTTACCTCTGCTGCCTGCCTGCAAAATACAGTGCAAGAATTAAAATGTGGCACAGTACTTGGAAACCTTAGTGCTAGCTGGTACTATCTACATGAATCTAAGCAAGTGTATGAAAAAATGAAGTTGCTGCATCTGGCCAGTCCTGCAGTATTAGCCCGTAGAAGTCTTACTCACATGGATAGCTCCATTAACTTCAGAGGTTCAGTTCCCATGAGGAAAACTGGTGGGGTTCAGTCTGTAGTTCTTTATCGACACTCACTTATGTAGGCATGAACAGCAGACTTCTTATCTATAAACTTGGATAGGTTTAGGAGATTATTCACAAATGCAGGACAAATCTATCCAGCATACTCAGGTGCACAGAGAGATGTTTGTAAGTACACGTTTCTATTACTTGTGCACATAAAAGCTGTTGCTATAATTCATCCATTGTAACCTTCCTGAATGGTGGCTTTTTATTATCCAAAATTCAGCTAAATTTTCTTTGAATCATTCCACAGAGAATTTTAGGAGGGCTGAGGCTGGAAGTCATCTCTAGAGATTGTCTAGCCCAACAGAAGATCAACTATATCAGGTTGTTCAGGGCCTTGTCCAGTCAGGATTGAGAGGTAAGGCTGACAAATACATATGTGACTATGGACATATGTGATTAACACACAAGAATGTCATACGATGGGAATGAGAGGATGTAAGGAAGGAATTCAAAGAGGTAAAAAAATGGTGCCTGGAGGTGGTAGACCAAAACTGTAGAAAGGGCAAATTACCTTAGAGTAATGACTACTTATTGTTATTTAACAGCAAGATCATAAGTTGAGACAGGTTAAGGTGATGATGAATATCAATGCACCGAGTATGGTGTAAGTCAAGAGCTGTTTCTCTAAAGGAAGTGAAAAAGGAATGGAAATTGTAGTAGAAGGTACAGTGTTATTTTGAGCTATACTGTTTAACAGGAGAGTAAAACTGTCATCCTGCACACCACACTATTCAGGAGAGGACTGTGGCTTTCAAAGACAGAATCCTTTCCAAGTACCTAACCCACAGCTTAACAGTATGATATTGCCCTAGGAAAAGTACTTCCAAGACTGAACTCTGTTCACCATTCATTGTGGGATGCAATTTCCATGATTCGTTAAACGAAAATTGCACCAGAGTGTTCTGAAAATATGAAACCTATCTCCTTTCTTTTCATATTATGTGTAAAACTGCAGGCCCTTTGAAGGTAATGAAGGCTTTGTCATTCCCTTTGGAAAGCAGGGGCAGAGCTTCACCTGCTGCCATCCTCGAGGTGATAAATGCTTATATGTGAATAGACTGCATTTCAGGGTCAAACAAAGAACCTGATCTTTCTTTTCTGATGCATCTTTCATGTCAAAATGGAATAAATACAGGATAAATCTTATTTTGGACAGGGAAATTGAAAACAGCTAAAGACATAACAACATGGGGACAGTGTTTATATATACAACCAAAAAATATGTGTACTTCTATGCATACACATTCAGCTCCCCAAAGCAACTCTTAAAACATAGAAACACAGGCTTTGAGAGGCATTAAGAGTGTTAGAACAACCAAGTCATCAAAGCACTTTAAGCAAAAGGGTCTAGTGTTTGTATTTCTGTTATATATTTTATATACAGGTAAGTTTGGCTACCTAAACACTTGAAAATCCATTAGGTAAAACAAATCCCTGGTGCAAAGCAGAAGGCGGGGGGGGGGCGAAAAGCTGCAAAGCTGCTGTGTTTAGCTGTGTAGCTGCTTTGGTTATGCTCTGTCATGGCCATGCATTCTGCTAAGAGCAGATTTTCTTACTCTGTGACTTACTGGCATTTTGCAGTGAGGTCTGGGAGGGACTGGGAAAACTGTCTGTGGAAAACAGGAGGGAAATTATTTTACTGAGGTATAATACAGCAGGTAACACACCATGTAGATCTAATAGAGATAATGGGATAAAGCTTGGAAACAAAATCAGCATCTCATTAGCAGAGAACCCAGGTTGGTGCCAGGTCTGTCACCAGGTCCCTCTTTGTGGGCATGAGGGTGGGGGGCAAACCTTTTTTTGTGACAGCACCTTGGGTTAGGAGATTTTTTTCCTCTGCACACAGGAAAGGTCACCCACTGTAAACTGTGTTGCCTGAGACAAGTTCTGATGTTTCCCTCTGCAGACTGCTACTAGGACAACACTTCTGCTACAGAGTTGTATTCCCAGTTGTACTTACTCCTTTAATATAAAGTATACGTCCTGGAGGTCCAGGGGGCCCTGGGGGTCCAGGCAAGCCAGGGGGGCCCTGAAAAGAGAAGGTGAAGGAAGGAAAATAAAAAAAATCAAGCCCAACCCCAAACCAGAAACCCCAAAAGCACCAAAAATTGAAACTACATTAAAGACAGTGGATCTCTCACGGAAGGAAAATTAGACATTCTACACTGATCTAGGATTCTCAAGACAATCAGATAAGTACATTGCTAATTAGCACCTACAAGGAGCCCTGCTAGACTGGAGGCGTGACTGCTCTTTACAGAAAAATGTATGTCAACTCTTTACTGTGTCATTTGAAAACCTGGCACAATGACATGTTCATCTTTCAGTCCACATCAGTGCAACTTTCTGTGAGGTGACATATGCCCTCTCATCAATAATTAGAGGTCCATTAGATTTTATCTTCCCCTGAGCACTCCAGGAAGGACTGCTGGAACATGTAGCCTGTTTTGTTTGCTTTAACCTGTCAGCCTGATGTATTTCATCTAGTCGTATTTGCTATAATAGTTTTTGTTTGGTTAAGGCAGATATTCCAGAAAATGAACTTTAATACTGTTTGAAGATATGAAGGAATGGAAAACCTACTTTAATGTTTTCTGCCAGTGAGTAGTCACCTTTCCTGTCATTTTCTTCCAATTAGACTTTGTCTAATTTGTCTGTTTTCACCTTCCAGCAACTCAATTTCTATTTTTACCTTTTTCTAGAGGTGTAAGCAACCTTCAGTACCTGGTCTTATTTTCCTGTGAAGATACTTAGATGCTTACCAATTCTCAGTGTCCCTGTTACTCAAATAAGCTAACATAATCTCACTTCTTTTTATTGTTAAGATAAGCAAGACACTTGTGCTTTGTAGTTTATGTGCCATGTATTTTTTTTTGTTTTGAACAAAGTAGAACCAGAGGCTTCATACAAGAGAATTCATTTTAAAAAAGTGTCCTAATGAAATACAGCTATACTGATTCTATGGTATCACAGTAAAATGCCTTTGGTGTTTTTTTCAGCATCATCTCTGATGCAGATGAAATATCATTAGCTGCTGCTGTACTATAGGTACCAATTTTTCTAGCACAGCTTGCCCCATAAAATCAGAAAAAACCCATACAAATTACCCTGCTGTTGTGAAACCTGTTGCTTGTGCTCAGCAGTATGAGTTGCTGTCTCAATGTTTGCCATGAGACCACTTGTCTGAAATCTTTGCATGAGAACAGACTTGCAGCACCAGGAGCTGGGTTCACCACCTGCCATTCCATAATTACATGTTGTAGGTGAGCGTGGCTATGCTATCCTCTCGCAGAGGTCATTATTTTGGATGCATGTATGTGGCAATTAAAGCAGGTAGTAGATATTAGAAAGTATCTCCTCGTTAGTAAAGTAGATACCACTTCACTGTGATGTACTCAAGTGCTGTTTGTACCCATGCTGGACAGCTAAGGGCCCAGTGGGAGTATCTTCACACCATGAGAGGTCATACTGGTGGCCTGGATCAGCAAATCCTTCATATATATAAAAGAACTGAAATCCCAGATCATTTGCTATTTGAACCAGCTATGCATGCAGTGAATCCCACATATGACTTACACCCAGGAGTTGATACAACTATGTATATCTGCCAGAACAGTCCACATGGACCCAGAAGTTGAGTTTTCAAAGACTTCTGCTAGATAGGAAAAGTAGCTGAAACACATATTATTTCTAGATCATGTCAGGTTTTTAGTCCCATCATCACTTGAAAGGAATTAATATAAATCAGACTTTGGATTTTAACAGGGTTTTTTCCAGGTTATTGCAATACATTCAAACTTACATTAAGTGCTTCACCTCGATCACCTTTCACACCTCTGAGTCCATTCAGTCCTGGACGGCCCTGAAATAAGTAGAAATAGTTTAGTGTGTGTCAGAAACAAGTTCATCTACCTTTATTCCACTTGGAAGTGTAATACATACTGGACGTCCTGGGAAACCAAGTTCTCCTTTGGGTCCAGTAGGTCCTATTGGTCCCTGAACAAAAAGAGAAAATGTGATTATGGCTCACATCATTGACATATATTTGAGTATTTGGAATAAAAGGCATAGTTTTATATCTGCTTTAAAAATCAATCCGTGATTGCCTGCAGAGGATGCCCAGAATGTCCCCTCTGCTTGCTCTGCTGAGTGATCCCAGCAGCTCAGGACTGAACGTAATAGCCAGCTCTGGTTTGGAAAAGACTTCCTGTCTGAAATGAGGTCTGAATTCTCATCCCCTTGTAGGGTGTGCAGTTCAAAATGAGTCACCTCGTACCAAAGAAAAATTAAATGCATCAGTCAGTAGAAAAAAGGAAGTTAGAGATGCATGCTTTGTGCATGTCCTTTTTCCTTGTCTTCTTTTTTTTTTTTCTTTTCTTTGTTTTTCTAGTTATTAATCAGGCCCTGTGAGGAAATGTCTTTGGATCAGCCTGAGAATTCATGCAGTGCCAGGCGTCTCCATGCCTCTTGCCAGCCTGGATATGTGGATTCACAGGGCCCAGAGCTGAAACAAAACAGTTCCTTCTTTACACAGGAGTGGCTGACTCATCAGGTCTCACGAAGGAATAGGGGTGACTGCAAAGCGAGAGGACAAGCAGGGCTGCCTGGAAAAAGGGGGCCAGGACTGTGGATGGTGTGGGGTTGGGCATTTGCAAGCACGCAGCCTGTAGGCAGCCAGCAAGTGACCAACAAGGAACAGCAAACCTGAGTCAACTTGCAGCTGCTGTCAGCTTCCTGAAACTCAACAAACCCACGAGGGTCTAGACAGCCTCTTTACATACGTTGCAGCCTTTTTGGTTTCACTTCCTTTTTTTCAGTCTGGTGAAATGCTGAGAGGTGCTCCTTCTTGCATTATTTGTTAAATAATCTGTCTATAGATCTCGCACAGGTACCACTTAGAGGCGACAATAGATGTGTTTAATCCCTCATGTAATATAATTTCATTGAGAAGTGATATGTATATTCATGAAAAATTTATCTGATGGTGATGAGGTAATTTGTTTTAGCATCAAGCTAAAATTAATGGATTAGTTGTTGCAATTTTTATGCTGCCAAAACTGAGGGCTGAATTAGACTTAAAATTCATAAACGGTTAACATGTGAACATATTGATTCATGACAACCCCATTGTAATCAGAATTTAAAGCTCACTAATGTAAGCTGAAACTCTTTCTTTGAAAGTGGTAGGACCTTTATTAATCTTCTATTTTATCTCCTGTTTGAAGGTAATTTCTGCCCATATGATCAAGGCTAATACCTGTGTTTAGATCAGGCAAGAGATTGCTGGTGAACTCTGGCAACTTCAATATTGTGGCCCCAAGCTTTCAAAATGATTCAGCCCACCTTTCCATGCTACCACATCCAATAATGAGGTTTGGAAAATAAAAAAAGAAATCCAAAATGTTATGAGGCATTTTTTTATTTCACTCTCTGGTATTTGAGCCTTTAAAGAACATGCAAATCTGAACTTCAATCAGCAGTGAAGATGATTAGAAACAGACTTCTTTTTTATTTTAAATAAGGAGAAGTGTCTGATCTCCTGCTTTAACTGGGACTTCAAATAAACACTAACAATGTGAGAGTTGCCTATGCTGGGGTCACCTTTACTCTTTTCTCTGTCAAAGTGCCAGCCCAGTCCTGACAGATGTTAGTGACTGCCTGAGACAGAGGCCAGCTGTCACAGCTAGAAGTGAAAGAAGGAAGTGAGGAAGTCACAGGAGACTACTTAGCAGGAAAGGAAATGTCATTTACAACAGATTTGGGCAGACTGATACTGAGGTTCTTACTATGGTCTCTTCAAAAATGTGCAGCCATCTGCTTCACTAATGGGAAACTGCATAATCCAGCAGGTGAAAGATTCTCATTTCTCCTATTGCAGAAGGTTGGGTTCAGTCTGCCTCTTCTGCTTTTGTTAATGGTGCTGACCCCCTCACTATCGCTACTTTTCATCATACAAACTGCAACTTCTCTGTCGCTCTCTGTGCTCCAAGCATCTCTGATCCTCTCTTGTGTCCAGCTGAAGTCTCAGAAAGGAGGGGAGCAATGAGCAGGAACTTGTTTTTACGTTCTGTAATCTTGTGTATGAGTTCAGTTTGATCTAATAGCAGAGAGGAACAATGAGTCCCCAGCTGCCTCAAAGCTGTTCTTGGACCTTACAAACAGTCTTACATTGTGCAAAGTGGAACAGAGCCACTGTATTAAAACGTTTGTGCCTCAGAGTCTCCAGCCCAGCACTCTGAAGTCTGTATATTTTTTCTGCACAGGACTCACATTAAGTACAAAGGGATTTTTACTATGGGACAACACCACAATCTTTATTAACCTGTTATAACCCTATTAGCAGCAATGATCAAACCAGAATTCTGCACTGAGGAGAGGAACTGACTGAGCAAAGCCTTGAGACAGGTTCTGTGTGCCAAATTTTCCTGCAGTGTAATCATTCACATCAGTGCTGGCAAGAACTTCCTCTGAACAGCTGAACTGTATGAAGCATCTCATGGCAGTACAAAAGGAGTCTGGGGTTGACACAGGAAGGACCTGTCCACAGGATGCACAGCAATAGGAAGAGAGGCAATGAACACCAGCCAGAACACGAGAAACTCCAAATAAATATAAGGGAAAATAATTTTTTGCCCTGAAGGTTGTGAAATACTGGAATGTGCTGCCCAGAGAGATTGTGGAAGTTCCATCCTAAGAACTGTTGAAAACTCCACTTGGCAGGTCCCTGAGTTAAACAGACCTGCTTCAGGCAGTGATGTAGGCTAGATGATCTCCGAAGTTCACTGCCACTCAAAATTATCTGTGTCAAGGTGAAAGGACAGACTCATCCTGCAGTCATGCAAGGAAGAGCAAAGGGACTCCCTTTCTGGTAAGTCAGGAGAGCCCCCTCGGGGTATTCCGATACACAGTAATTAAGAAAGCACTCAGCACACCCAGCTAGAGCCTATTAAAGGCTACAGAAAGTGATGTCTAAGTCTCCCACACGCCTTGGTGTGCAGAAATGCCAACACCTACTAACCTTCACTTAGGCACCACAGCGACCAGGCTACATCAAAGGCAGAAACAAAGAAATGCTGCATATTCTTGTGCTGTGGAATACTAGACCAGAAGAAATTGGTGCCCCAAGTCTGGGCAACTGTTCTTATTTTATAACTAATTTATTGTGCTTTCATACAACATTCTCTGTCCAGTCAAAAGTATCAAACCAAATAGCTGAAAGAAGGCCTCTAAATCCTGATTTCGGTACATGGTCTGACTCTACTGCCTGATATGCAGCTTTCTCAGAATCCAAGGTGGTTCCAAATTACTGGCAGCAACAGAAACTGAGCTGATTGAGTTAGATGTTTTAATGTATATCATAGAAACAGAGTAATTTAGATGGAAAAGGACCTTTAGAGATCCCCTAGCACAACCTCTTGCTCAAAGTAAGACAAGGTTATGAGTTAGGTCGTGCCACTCAGCACCTTGTTCCACAGTCTACCAGTTTTCTGGGCACCTATTTCTGTGTCTAAGCACTTTTACTGTGATTTTTGTTTCTTTATATCTAGTTGAAATTTCCCTTGCTGGGACTTGTGATCTTTGTTACTTGCCTTTTTCCCTTGCACCTCTGAGAAGAACCCGACTTTGTTCTATGATTCCCTTTCAGGCCGCAGCAGGGAGCAATTAGAGCTCCTCTCAGTCTTTTGTCTTCAGGGCTAAACAAACCCAGTTCACTCAGAGTCATAAGTTATGTAAGTTTCTAGCTCTGACGATATTTTACTGTCTGTTTAGATAGCAACATACACATTTGTGCTACCAGAATTTAAACTCTGCATCAAGTCAGTAGTTTAGAGCACCACATATTTAACAACCACATTCTCATCACTCTGAAGCAGGAATATTGCATATCATCCCTACTCGGAAGGAATGAAAAGCTAAACCAAACGACCTTTACATCTATTAATAATCTATAAAACCAAAGCAAAATTAAAAATAAAAAGCACAACTCATCTTTGGACTTGTCTTACCATTGGTCCCGCCGGCCCCATCACTCCAGCTTCACCCTGTTGAGGACAGACACACAGAGAGCAATGACAAGGAGAATTCCTGCAGTGTCTGGCAGAGGTGGCCACCAAACATTCTGGAGGAACACATCACAGTATTAGCTCACCTTCTCTCCTTTTCTTCCTATTAATTCCGTTAAAGATCCACCAGCAGCAATGATAGCTCCTGGTTCTCCCTTTTCACCCTGCAATTATCAAAGTAATTACTGTTTACAAAGCAGTTCTCAGTGAATCAGAAGAAGTCAAAGCAGCATCACTGCTGTCTGAAGCGCGACAGATTAGTCATGCTGTGATATGAAACATAAAGTGATACCAGTGTGAGTAGGGTGAAGTGAAGCTTGATTCTGTTGGAGAAAAGGGATGTTTTTTCTCAAAACATAACAAAGTACATTAAAAATACTCCCTGAGATGACTAAGTACTTATTTTTTAAAAAGGACTTCAAGTTGCTGTCCATAGAGTAACTATGTGAAACATGCTGTGCTCATGAAAGATCTCTGCCAAGGGCAGACAGATTGCTGGTGTCTTCTTGTATACCATCAGCTTAGACCATGGTCAGCAAATCTTGCTGGAAATGTAGACTCTTGATAGAACAGTAAATATCCTGATTTTACTATCAGGAAAGCATGAATCATTCTCGCTATATGCCTGGCCTGATGCAGTCTCATTAACTTTAATGAAGTCCAGTTCCCAACATTGAAATTGTGACCCTCTGCATTCCATTTCCCCAACCACAAATTTTCAGTTCTCAGTGACATCAAGTGGTTCCCTCTCTGGATCTTTCCTCTGTAACTTTCCTCTTCCTAGCTCAGACATCTTTCCCAAGATCTCATGGAAGAAATCTGGCTTGAAACTAACACTTGCATTGATTAAAATGACAGTCCAGGTTATAGCCCTTTCACTGAGCTATTACATGCTGTAATTTTGTTCCTCTCACAAGTTCTTAAATCTTTGGAATCCTTGAAGTATCTCTGAAGATACTTTGGAGTCTCCAGAAGGCTTGGTTGGCGTCACTGACTTTGTTGGCTTCACTGACTTTGTCTCCCATGAGATTTTATGGACCTGAGGTTGGATTTCATGATCCTCAAAGTAAAATCTCCTAGGCGTCTCTACAGCTTCACTGCACTTCCCACCTTCATCACTCTTGAACATAACCTGGGGTTCATGCCTCAGAAACAGCCTCAGATACATCCCTATGTCTTTGGTGGGTGCAAAATACGGTGGCTTCAAAGTTTTGAATTTTTACCAGTGTAGAGAGCAGAAGCCAAAAAAAAGCACCAACTGAAAAACAAAAGTAGAAATCCCCACAACCCAAACCAAAATCCACCCAGCTGGCTTTAAGGTTGAGCTTGATCATTTTATGCACGCTATAAAAGAACAGGAGAACCCATGACAGAAGTATTTGTGGCCTGAGATGTTTCCTTCTGAGTAATGAAGATGCTTTTCATCTACAATCCCATTTCAAACCACAATTAACCATTTCCAAGTCTTCCTATTACTTATGAAAAAGTGAGGTCAGCCACTTAGAAAGAATAAACAGAAAGTGGTTTGTTTTTTCTTTTTGTTACCCCCAAGATGTTACATGTTCCTCTCCCCTGCTTCTTGCAAGGAAAAGAAAGGGGGAAAGAAAACTAGAACAGCTCCAGTATTTACCAAATAGCAGCCTTTAGTAACCTCTCAAGAGTGCTATAAAATACACACTTTCTGTGAAGAAAACAGGGAAGGGATCCTAAGAAGAGAGCTCCCCAAGTCTCATTCTTTCTTTGGGATTTGAAAACTGCAGTATTCATTCTGTAGGCAAAGCCCTCTTTAGCAAAGGAGGAGGAAAAGATCAATCTTTTTTTATTTGGCCTTTTGGATGGGATCCCAGGGTGTCAGCACAGCAATCAGAGGGAAAAAGAGGTCGCTTCATGTTTAATGTTTATGCAGACTTCACTGATAAGTGCATCCTGTGCTCCAGAATTTCAACACCAGAGCAGGAATATCAGATTTTGGTGGGATTATATCAAGGGATGTTGTTAGCACCTTCAATTTCTGCCTAGTATATTTTTCACATGAACTTAATAACGTCACAATCCTTAGTAAAATTAGAATCATTAAACTTATAATGCCACTAAGTATTTGTCATCTAACACATTTATTTCCCAGCATGTACTTTTCCCTGTGCATGTTCTTATACCTGTTGTCCTTTGGGTCCTTGTGATCCAGGCAAACCAGTCTCACCCTTTGGTCCCCGAGGGCCCTAGGCAAAAACAAGCAGAAAAATCCATAGTGATATCTCAGCAGAACATGGAACTAGGCCATTTACTAAATGTAATTTTCAATAACTGGCAAACTTGACCTTAAATCGCTCTGATTGCAATCTAAGAATTCTCACAGGACTAAATTGCTCTCTGAGTCATATTATTCCCTAAACCAAATATCACATAGGGAGAATCTGTTAATAAGAACAAAATGAAAAATCTCTGATGTTTATCATTGTGTAAATTATACAGATACATTCAGAAAGGGAAATATCCAACATTAATAACAGTGGAAATTCAATGTAAAATTCTCTATTTCCTCCCTATTCTATTCTCTCCTTCCATGGTCATTCAGCCAGACTGATTTTCAAGAGAATTTCTGAACCTATATTTCTAACAGTATAGAAAAAAATATTTTTATCTGAAAAGGTGGTTATCTATTTGAAAATGAGATAATTTCTTTATCTATTCTGTGGTGAAAGCATTCCAGTCAGATCAAATTGTGCTTTACAATCAGTCATTAGAAGTGCATTCAGAAACATTTTTTTTTTAACCCACAAAGAACTAAACTCAAGTCTACATGATTTCTGCATTAGTGAAGAGATAAAGAAGACATGAGGTAAGAACAAGAATGGTATTTTCATGTCAGTAGAAATTCTGGAAATTGCAGAGAGATCAAGAATGCATTATACCACTTTCTAAATGCTATCAGCTCTTTTTCAAATGAGAATTATTTTGAAGGAGTTTTTTCCCCTTTTCTTTGGTTTCCTATGCAGACCACAATACCCAGCACTTAGTAAACAACCTTCTGTACAATTTTGGGCAATTTGCCAGAATTTTGTTAACATCTTTTGTCAGCTTTCCCAGTTTTCTCCTTAGTTATTCTCAGGCAATAGACAAAGGACCCTGAGACCATATGCATGCTCTGAATTGTAAAACAACCATAACAAGGGAAAATAATTCTGTCACATTACATAGAATATGAATACAACAGTATGAACAACACTGTCTGAAGTTATAAGCCAGATAATCACAGAACCATAGAACATGCTGAGTTGGAAGTGACCCACAAGGATCGTTAAAGTCCTGCTCCTGGCCCTGCAAAGGACCACTCTCAAGAGTCACACCATGTGCCTGAGAACATTATCCAAATGCTTCTTGAGCTCCTTGAGCTCTGTCAGGCTTGGTGCTGTGCCCACTGCCCTGGGGAGCCTGTTCAGTGCCCAACCACCCTCTGGGGGAAGAATCTTTCTCTAAAATCCAACCTAACCCTCCCCTTACACAACTTCAGTCCATTCCCTCGGGTCCTGTCCTAAAAGATAAAATAAAAAGAATATGTCTCATAGGGCTTTACTGTATTCTGTAGTGGTAACAAAAAAAGCACCTAAATAATAACACAGTTAGATATACATAAAAAGATAACTCTTAGAAGTCCATTTGTTCCTTTTGTTTCTCCTATATGGCATAGGTCTTTCATTAGGTAGCAATTTTTCTTCAATTACATCTCGATTTCAACTCCAGAACTGACACAGAGATAAGCATATCAGAATATACTTAATTTCCAACAGAGTAAATTTTTACCATACCTGGCAACTCCGTAAAGACTTGCAGTCTCCCATATGAAAATTTGTTAGACCTTGTGCAAATTGTGCACAATACAAATTTTTGAAAATATTAAATTAAACTGGAAAACAAAAATAAATCCAAGGAAATTAATACTTACAGGAAATCCTGGTAGACCTGGTTTGCCATCTGGTCCCTGCAAAATCAAAAACCCCCACACCTTTACGAACATCTGCTACAGACTTGTAAAACAGAACATGCATTTTTCATATATTGTGTGATTTGTGAATATCAACCCATCTGCAATAGAATTCAGGACTTCTTTCAGCTGATGGTAAACTTGTGAATGCTCTGCTATGCTCTATGATCCTAACTTAGCATTTCCTTTCAAAAACCAAAGAGACAAGGTGACAGTTTCCAGATACGAAAGGCATGCAAACATAATTCAGCCTCCTTTGAATCTTTTCCAGATGCCAGCACAGAGACCACAGCAGCCTGCCCACCTTTGCCATTTTTCTCCTGGATGTCTGTGGATAGGGAATAGAATGTGTAATAGGCTGTGAATGGAAACATGGATTGGGATTTGTCCTGGGCATGTTTAAGACGGCCCTGCTGTGACAACTGCAGAGAGACACGTCAGTTCTAGTTCAGATCTATATCTAGAACAGCAGGATGTCTATTACCCCACCCACCATGAGACTGCACCTCTTTCCTGACTAGGGTGAGCTCAGAGACTGAGGTTTCAACTTTTCCTGTTGCAACTCCACTTCAAGTTACAGGACCTGCTTCTTTTTGGTGGGAATGTGACTCTAACAGCTATTACAAATCAATGCATTTCTGCTGGGGTCATGAGCCCACTCATCTGTGTTATTTTGAGACTCTGTCACCCAGAATGGCAACTACCTGCAGTAACAGAGCTCCCACGAGAGGGCCCGTATTATCCTGGCATCCTATTATGCCCAGGGATTAGGAGAATCAGTTAGGAAACACATCAAAGCACACTCTTCCATATAAACTGTTTTACCATAAGCACAGCTGGATGCAGCCACAATAACATGAAGCTGTCCTATAGTGTAACAAGTGGGAAAGAGCCATGCTAGACTAGCAGGTAAAGGTTACAAGCTGTTGTGGGAGCCAGTGCCCTTCTTTCCAGTTCAATGACAGTATATATTTGTTTTGGGGCAGATGTATTAATAAGATACACGTTTTTTTCAAACTTTGGCTATGAAGAGGAAAATTCTTCTATCGGCTATGCACATTCTGGCTTTCTTTGTTTCACAAGGGATGGAACAGGAGGGAGACAACTGTGCTCACAAACAAGAAAAAACTGAAACAAAACACTCAAACAACACTCCACATGCAATTAGCTGTGAAGTAAGTTGCTTAATTTGTGGGAGTTAATATTTTGCAAAGTGCAACATGGTGTATGCTTTTGGGCAAGTTTGAATAGACTCCACAGCTTGGAAAAGGAAAAGCTTTGGATCCATCCTAGGAACCTGAAATCTTTACCAAAAAGTATTCAGAATTTCAAATATTTGATTGAAATACTTGAACCTGAATTTCACATCTGTTGCTGTGTCATGAAATTCCCAGTTTTTCATCCACAGCTATAATTGCTGTGAGACCAAACTCACACACAGGAGCCTAGCATTTCTAGTTGCAGTCTTAAGCAGAACTGAGCAAAATACTTTTTATCCCAACATTCCGTGACTTGAAAAACAAGAAGGGGAAAAAAAAAGGAAGAAATGCTATGTCAAACTTTGGCACTATTTCTGCAAGTGTTCTACATTTCTCTAATACTCTGCATATACCTAAGATTCAGAGATAAGCCCATTTCTTTATTTCATACAAGTGTGTAAAAGTAATTCTTTCACACAGAACTCAGTTCTGCCCTAAAGTACTTCTACAGAGTTCAGTGCTGAAGTTAGGAAGAACACAATCTTAAAGCATAGGAAACTCATCTCTAGCTGACACTTAAAAGGAGACATTGAAGATGGAGCAAATATAAAGATTTAATAAAGCAGCATATACTCACTGGAGGCCCAAGCAGTCCTTTAATTTCAGTAAAATTAAATATTCCATTTGTATCATTGAGTAGCAACTAAAAAAAAGGGGGTTAAGAAACAGGTTATTTCAAATTGATTATCTAAGGCACACACACATTTTTAGAAATGTACAGAAAATTATCTCTTCATAAGTATGCAAAAAAACCCCCCAAACCCATAAATAAGGCCATAGAAAAGGCTCTCTACTTCTAATTTTTGTTATACATCAGAAATAACAAAACCTAGAATTTGTTTTATATTTCTTCCTTGACGATCTCAGGACGCTTTCAAAAATTTCATTAACTGAATCCCATTTTTAATTTGAAAGCTGACACCAAGTGCTGCAGCCTGAAGTCATTTGTCTTTGGCAAGATAAAGACTGAAATGGAGGCTTTATGCTCCAGAATGTCACCGGCATTCTAAGAATGAATCAGCCTGACCACACTCATCCTGTTGCAGAGCTGAAGTTACAATTATATTCTGGCATGTCTGCACCACAACATGCAGTGCCATGCAGTGATTCCTTAGTCAGCTCTGATCACACTGCTGTGTTTGAAACCAGCTTGCGTCCCCCCAAACAATATAGTCACTTGGATGTGGAGCAGCACCTTCACCAGTCAGCTCCCATTCTCAAGATCCCTGAACAGAGCAGTGTAATGGCAATGCTGCTGTGCTGCTTCCTATCCTGGAATTGGTGAGCTCAGCATTAGACCAGGCACTTCTGCATAATTCCACCACAGAAGGTGGGACAGCTTTGGACCTTGGAGCTTTGGTCCAACAGGTCTGAATGGATCAGGTCACTCAAGGCCTTGCCTGGTTAAATCTTGAACGCCTCTAAGGATGGAGATGCCACAGTTGTTCTGGGGAATTGGTTCCAGTATTTGATCATTGCCAGGCTAAAAATGTTTTTGCTTATATTTAATTGGAATTTCCCTCGTTCCAGTTTGGGTCTGTTACTTTTTATAACATTCCACCTCCAAGAAGAGGCTGCATCCATCTCCTCTGTATCCTCTGATTAGGTAGTTGTAGACAGCAACAAAGCCTCTCCTTAGCCTGCTTTTCACCAGGCTGAGCAGACCCCACTCTGTCTATGCTCTGGTTCCCTGATTTTGGCAGCCCTGTACGGGGCTTGCTCCATTAGGTCAGTATCTTTCTTGTCCTGGGGATCTCACAGCTGGACACAGTACTCCACAAGCAGTCTTATGAACATCAATCACATCTCTCTGAGTCCATCAGTTAGACAGTTTTCCACCTGTTTTACTATCCTCTTATCCACTTCATACGTCATCAGTTTGGTGATAGCAAGACTATGGGAAACTACATCAGAAGCCCAGATAAAGTCAGGGTCTACAAATTCCAGTGCCCATCCCTTGTCCACAGAGAAGCACTGATTTTGATCAGGAAGGAACTGCCATTAGTAAATCCATGTTGGCTGCTCCCTATCAGAATCCTGTCCTGATATTATGATCAGGCTTTCATTTTGGTTCAACAGGTGTTCCCAATATTCCATCATACAGTCTTACAGGACAGTTCAAGACAGACACTATGCAAGTGCTTGCACCACATAAATGTTTTAGGCAAAAAGGGATTCTTACTCTGCAATTTGCTTAATTTCTTTCACTCCAACAGTCCTGTTTGACACTTTAGCCTTGTTTTGGATTCAGAAGTACATGGTGAATCTCCTTGGAAGTCTGAGCTAGTCCATTTGCATAACAGGCAGGCCATGCCATCCCTTCCACTATAAGGCTCTATGTGAAGCACTATATTGCCATTCAGTGTGATGAAAATCTGAATTTCACAAGGCCAGAGCAGGGCATACCTTCAGGTGCCAGGGATTTACTTACCACCTGAATAAACATGTTGTCACTGAGGTATTGTGAAATCTGAATGCCTCTTTTTCTGCCTGTTACCACGTGCAGACCCATGTTATCGGATCATCATCTTTTCCAACATTTGTTGTGAATACAGTAGCCAGGAACTGAGTTTGAAGCTATTCTGCTTTGAATAGGAGGTTTGACTATATGGCTCCCAGAGATCACTTCCAATATGCTTATGAGTCTCCAAATACTATTTTTCTAATCTGGTATGTGAAGTAGGACACAAAAGAAGACAGATCTGCTTGGCCACATCACACTTCTTATCATATCCTACTGTATCCTATCCTATCCTATCCTGAAGGCAGCATTCCATCTGCTGCATGAGCTCTGCTGCATTGCTTCAGGGCTATCGTGGTGCCATTGGTCCCACTCTATATCCAGTTCTATATTGCCCAGAAAGGGAACAGGACATGGGCTGCTACCTTAATGACAGTAATAAAAGACTCCTGCTACTGCAATTGTTCTGCTTTATCTACAACTGGTGGCAGAAATCCAGGAGCCCTGGGTTTACACTGTCTTTTCATTGTGGAATTACTCAGTATTCATTGTTTTTGAGCTCAATCCAAACTATATTGAAGGCAGTGGAAAGAATCCCAAAGGCTTTGCTGAGTTTGGGTTCAGGCACATTGTATATTTTATAAATCGGGTTGATCTGAAAATGGAAATTGTGGTTGGAAGTCAGAAAACTGTACATAATGCTGAGGAAGATTTGAAAACAAGTGGTCCAAGAGTGATGATTAGAAAAAAAGATTGCACTCTTTAGAATTTCATCTAGGTGTATAGCTATTTATCTTCAGTTTGGGGTGTAAAAACAGCATTAATAGCAACAATCCAGCAATATAAATTCAACACATCAAATTAGTTCAGAAAGTGGAGACCACAAAGTAAGGTCAACATTGTTTTAAATATTTTCTTCACTGTTATGGTTTAGGATGATTGTCTGGGTTGAATTCTAAGTAAACCTTTAGCTTTGTATCCAAATGGAATGAATACAGCCTTATGAGAGTTATAAAAAGAACACAGGGAACAAAATCTTTTGACATTTACTTTACACCCTCAATATTAGCCTTTCTTCAAGACTTTTGGTTCTATGGGTGAATAATGGCAGGCAAAGAAAACTGTTTAAATGTTTGAAATTTTAATCCAATCACATTTCTCTATTCAAAATGACTTCTGTATCCTACCCAACTAAATTTGTGTGACAAAATCATAGCAACAACTAATATGGTTTTTTGGTTAGCCATTCATGAAAATGCACTCAGTATCAAAGACTATGCTCCAGAAGAGTGAAATAACCAATGTAGGATGAGAAATACTGATTTTATTGTTTTGGAATATCAAACAGTGGCAAAAAAAGGGACATTGTTTGTTTGTTTTTAAAACAGGACAGGTCAGAGCAGGCTTCCTGACCCATCACAGGAGGCAGCAGAGGAGGCAGCAAGGATGGGAGGCCTCTGAGACCCACCGTGCTGGTGGGTGCTGCAGAAGCCTGGAAATGGATAGGCTGCACTGCACACCTCAGTTTTATCTTACCATGTATTTTTATGGTGTTAGAAGTGGTTCCTGGAGGAACCAAATCCCCTCAGTTCACAGAGGGAGCAGCTTAAATGAGGGGGAAAACAAGGTCCACTTTTCAGTGCAGTTCAATCAATGTGTTATCGGCCAGATGTTGGTGAGGCCTGGCCATGAGCCACAGCTGTCCACAACAGGTCTTCATATTTCAAAAACCCTGAATTTGCACTGATTCTTTACTGTTTTTATTTTGGTCAAGAAGCACAAAATCTGTTAGTTGTAGCCACACAGCCCTTCCTAAGAAAACATCCTTCCAATGGACTTCTGCAGCTTGAGAAATATTTGTCTTTGGCTAAACAATGGTTAAATGAATGAACTGCATGACCCTGACCTTGGCAGTGATCTCTCCAACTGCCCCATGGTTCACTTAGATCACTGATCTCTGCTGCTCTACCCACATCAAGCCAATATCCACATTACAACAGCTGGCACTGCTATTTGTTTTAGTTCTGCAATTCCGACTGCCATTGATAGGTCTACTTGCAAAAGTTCTTTCTGTATCTGGAGCAAACTATGGAAGGTGAGAGACTGAGTCAACAAAACGCACTTGGGTAATTTAACCTTCCATCTCAGCAAATGTATAGTAAGTGAATGTCCTGTTCTTACACAAACACTGGTGCGGTAGGTAGAATTCAGTGGGATATATATTTCCACACTTGTTTAATTAACTGTCAAAATCCAGTACACCAAGTCCTCAGAGAAATCATCTGATTGACACTACAAGGGATTTGAAGCATATGAGGCTCTTGCTGTACCTCCCCAGAACACTTGTTTGCTACAAATGTATATGAAGCCACTTATATTTTGCTCCCTATTTTTAGAGAGAGCTTACTTGTAAAACTCCAAAGTATTTAGAGCAGGAAATGGGTTTCTGTATGGACTTGTAATACATCTAATGCGGTACAGCTTCTACCAGGCTCTCTATATTTCTGTAATGCATGGTAAAGGTAGTTCTTACAGAAGTTCTGGAGAATTCACAGGATGCACATGGTGTGTCTTCAGATACAGCTACACATGGGACAGACATGGGGACTGCAGCTGTCACGTGTGACAGAGCCATGCAGCCTTCAGCAAACTCCTGTCATTTGTTTGCTATGTCACCTTCAATAACCTTTTTACATTTCTAATACATTCTGTCCTCCCTCTGAGGATCTCACAGTGCTTTTTCAAGTATTAATAAGCTAAGGAGCAACTCATTGAGGTTCATTATTACTGCAGACAGAGCGGTTTAATCACTGATAAGAATTAAGGTCTCACAGTGGCACCATGGCAGGGCTGCGAGAAAGAATATGAATTTTACATCAGCTTTTCTATCACAGCTATTCAGGAATTTACCAGAAACTCCAACAGAAATGTGATAAAATGGAGAGCTGGTGACAGTCCTGTTTCAAGCAGGACTTCAGACTAGATGATCTTCACACAGCTAACATTTCTGTGAATCTATAATTCTGCTCATCCACAACTCAGAATCTGAGATCCTGAGATTCTGAATGGAGTCCCAATTTAGTAAAGACAGCAGTTTTGTTGGGACTGGTGACGTGGCCTATGGGATGCCATATTTGCTATCAGTAGCAGAAACCGGAGTGACAGCCTAGTTATTTCAGTCAAAAAAAGGTTATGTATAGTTCAGTTTTATGATAACATCAGTGCCAAGCCCTCCCTAAGGCAGGTATCTCAGCAGGGCATTTTCCCTTCTTGCAATTACAAATCATTTCCTACTGCCCATACATGCATTCCTATGGACAAGTCTGGCTGTTTTAGGCACCTCCACCTCTCAGAGGTGAAGTTCCCTGCAGTCACTCACAGTTTCTCCAGATCTTAATGCTGTACCAAGACAGCTACAAGGATTTATGTTGTCAGCTTGAAAATGGGATTCGTCCCAATCTCTAGCCTTCATTACTGCTAATAGTACTGTTTTTGCAAAGGCTGATGTACACAAAGCAAAACTAACTGAAAATGTATGTGCATCTAAAGGATACTGGAGCATTTTTACAAGCTTCTTGTATTTCACCCTTCAGTGCTTTTGGCTATGACTTCCATAAGAGAGTCAGTGCTCTGGTTTGTACAGTGGACAACTGTCAGAAAACACTTCTCTCCCCTACATACTGTTGTGTTGAGTTCTTTCCTTTGTTAAACATTCCCAGTTTTGTATTTCTATGTTGACTTTTATTTGGTGTTCACAAGTCCTGTAGAATCAACTGAAAAGTTTATGAGCTCAATATGACTTCATAATGCTTGTATGTAAGCCCTACACCCACTTTCTTCCTATTTAATCTTTTCAAAACAAATCCATTTGATACAAAGATATATTGAGATCCTTTTGCTTTGAGTAGACTTACGACTTGAATATCAACAGCAGAATTGCCAGTTTGTTTACACCTTGTGCCCTCTTCCCTGTAAGACGATTTACAGACTTCAATGCTTGACAAACACACTTACCTCAGGTATTGCTATGGCTGGTCCTGGTGGTCCTGGTGGTCCAGGTGGTCCCACAATACTGTTCCCGTCCTGTCCTGGTTCACCCTATTTCAAAAGCATTACATGTGGAAAACCCATATACCCAGTACTACCTTTCACATGGTTTTTTTTTTGACAGAATGAAGCCCACACAACCTCACCTGAGGTCCTGGGTCACCCTTCTCCCCTTTTGGACCCTGCATGTGATTAAAACAAAAAAAAAGGAAAAAAAAGAAAAAAAAAGAAAGAAAAAAGAGCATAAGTAATTTAAAAAGGAAAATTGTGCAATGTGCTTTCTCTGTCTTCACAAAGAGCACAACAGTAAATTGTAGGTACAGAATGATGAGTCCCCAGCTCTCAAACCATGGGGTCAGCTGATTTCAACTCAGACCTTCTGAGGATTTGATATTTAAAAGTATTTCCCAGAACTTTTGACAGAGTTCACAGGCGACCAGAAGCAAACTGTACATTTAATTAGCTGGGAAGTAATTCAATGGACCTTTCTTTCACTGCTCTGAAGTCAGCCATGCCTGGCTCTGCTGTCCTTTTCCAGCATTAACCACATCAGTTGTGTCCAGGATTTCCCAGTGGAGCAGACAGAGGAACACAGGGGAGCTGAACTGCCTGCCATCCTTCAGGCAGGTTATTTCTAAGCTGGTCAGCCCCTCAATAAAACTCCCTGTGCTGGGGATGTGGACAGCTTGTTTGACACAACAAGGAAGGTGTCAGGGGACCTGTGGGACTCCCCAGGGAAAGAGCTCTGTAATCCTCGAGGGTTTTAGGCATGAGAAATACATTAAAATCACCTACGAGCCTGTGGGCTTTCCCCTAATTAGAAGCAGAGCTGATTTCTCAATAATTAAAAGCTGAAGGAGCACTGAGGAATCAGAACCAGTCTCTGGAGATGCCTGTATCACTTCTGACTGACGAGGGAGGCAAGGGACACTCTGCTCCTGTGTTTGGTGTCTGAGGGAACTGCTCCAGGTACAGCAGGACAAGCCCAGCCCCAGCTCTCCACAGGCTGCCAGCAAGCCATGTTACAGCTCCTGCTGATCCTTGCAGGATCGGGAGGCAGTGTGTGTTAGGTGGTCCCAGATCATGACAGCCCTACTCACCACATCTCCAGGATGCCCAGCAACGCCAGGAAGGCCTGGTTTTCCATCCGTGCCCGGCATTCCCTGCCACAACAAACATGCTGTTATTCTCTCTGCATTGTATCCGCTTTGATACAAACAGGGTGCTGCCACTCTGGGCAGGGACATGATAAGGTCCTGCATGGACTAGTGAGCAGGCTGGGGGGAGGCTCCGTGCAGGCAGCATTATCTCATTACTCATCTGCTCTCTCCACTCCTCCTGCTATTTCACCCTCTCCAGAACACGTTTTCCCCCCCCTCCTAGTGCAGCTTTAGTCGTTCTTCACTGCTCCCACCTCTGCTTGGCAAAAGAGTGAATTTTGTTGCTTTCCCCCAAAATACATCTGGTGGGTTATTCCCACCCTTCAGTTAAATGACTCTCAGGCTGGGGGAAGAGAAGGGAGAGGCACTGGATGCGGGGCAAAAAGGTTTGACAGCCCCAGCTGTAGTTAAATATAGGACTGTACATGACTATTAGGAATCTGACAGTCACTCTATTCTATGGAAAAACACAGAAGCAGCAACAATGCAATTTGCCCAGAGAAAAATGGATAAAAGAGGGCTCTGAATTCTTAAAGAGATAGATAAACAGTGAATGACACTTTTTGCATCTGTTTTCCTCTGTGTCCTATGAAAGGAAATGGCACAGCAGCCTAATGATTAATCCAAGCGACCAATTAGCCCTGTTTTGTTTCAGTAGTGGAACGATGCTTTCTTGTTTTGTTAGCTTGTTTGGCAGGTGGGTTTTTTTAGTTTTTTGTTTTGTTTTGTTTTGTTTTGAATGGGGTATTTTCCATTTGGCTTAAGGAATTTTTTTTTGTTCTAAATTTTGTTGTGCTTCAAGAAAATATTTTTAGTTTTTACAGTAGATAGCAGCAAAAGAGATTTACTATGTCTACTATATCTGCTTCATTAAGAAAGGATGTTCTCTTGGCTGTTTCTTCTTTTTGTCTGTGATCAGCAAAGTGTGCAGCTGAAGAATAAAGTATAATTTCTGAAGCACTCTAGTTTGCATTTTATGGACAAGTGCAGGATAAATGGTGTCTCTGAGTGCTAATCAAATCTAGGCAGCAAAGCAACTACCCGGATTTAGGTTTCTGCATAACTAGTAAAAATGGTACTTGGGACTTAAGTCTCTCAGTGCTTGTGGGAAATTTTGAGTATCTACCTGCAGCAAAAGTAATTGGGCAGAGGAAATAACCTTGTACCAACCAGCATTTCTGCAACAGAATGTTGCCATTTCAGGCATGTTGGTACTTGCAGGTCAGCTTCCTAGTATTACAAACACTGAATAATTTCTCCCATTGATTTGCCTAACAAAATTTAAATTGGAAAAAAAGATTCAGGATAGGTAAGATGCTTTATTGCAAATAATGTATTTAGAGACATCCTGGTTGCTGACTCCCTCCATATTTTAAGAATGTAGCTTGTTGCACAGGTGTAAGAGGTCTAAGATCTTTTTTAATCTGAGGATTGAAGAGATAGATTGATTATTTTTGAATAGCTCTGCAGTAACTCTACTTACAAGATACACATATTTGAAATGCATTTATTACATCAGACAATAATGATTACTAAAACAAGGACCTCAAGAGAAAGCACATGTATGTATAAGCAAAAAAATACTCTATAGTCTCAAAAAGATTAAGAAGAGTTAAACAACTGTCCTATGTGTCAGTGCATCAGCTTTAATTATCATGCTGACAAATATCTCTGTGAAATGACAACACTCAAAATATGTACAGCAGATGGAATTTATGGCAAGCAGAGTCATGCTACATTGTTGGTTTTGTTTTTTTTTTTAAACAAACAAGCAGATGCTGCTAGAAGACTGTGATAATACTCTTGTAAATACTCAACAAGCATAATTGCTTTCATTTTGTTTCCTAGAGCAACTCTGGATTTCCGTGCTCTCCTAAATGCAAGGGAAGATTTTATATTTTACTTTATTTCATATTTTATTTTATTTTATTTTAAATTTTCGTTATATTTTCATTTTCTGTGAGTCGCATCAGCGCTCTCTGGTGGCTTAGGGACGCAAAAGGCACTCAGGTCACACAGGGAACAGCAACAAGCAGCCCAAGGCACAAACAGGAGCTTTGGGGTGGGCTCCGAGAGGAGTTCAAAGCAGGACAGACAGGGACAGTGACAGACATGAACCTACTACTGTAGCACAGAGCTGTGTCATGGGCGGGGGGCTGGGTGTGGGGGGCGAGCCACACACCGTGAGATCGAGGATTAGGGGGCATGGGGAGCTCGATTTTCTATGTATAAGCCTTGTTGATTTTCATCTTTGTTCTGGTGAAAACTTGAAGGGCCTCACAAGAACCATTACGTCGCGCACCTGAGGATTTTAAATGCCATTTTAACCATTCTTTAAGCAGAGGTCTTAAGCACCAGGTTGCACTGGCTCCTGATAATCACAATTCAACAGAGGAAGGGGTTGGTTTTCCCAGAGAAGCCATCCCTGGGTTTTAATATTCTGACAGAGGAAGAAACATTCATGATCCCCTGAGTGCATTAAGAGATGAAAGGAAACTGAGGAAAGAAACAATTGATGTTTTAGATCAGGTTAAATAGACTTCTTACCTTTGAACCTGGTGGACCGATGTTGCCTCTTTCTCCCTGAAACAGAGACACAGTAGGGCTCAGATATCACAGTGAACAATGGTTGCAAGGATTTAAAACTGTATGTTATGTTCCTTACAAGCAAAGGAACTCATTGAAGTAAAATGATTAGTAAAAATGAGCATATTTTTGGTAAAATGATCCTCAGCATGCATTTGTGAATTGCTTCTGGGGGTTTAACCTCCCAGTTGCCACCCACATCTCGAGAGTTTCTGGTCAGCACACCTTGTTTTTGCTGAGCCTCTACCAAGCCACATGCCTGAACCTTCCTTTTGGTGTCTGAAATCAGCACATGGTAACATTCCCCAGACCTCCCAATGCAGCCATGACCTTGTGCCTCTGCAAAGGACTCTCCATCTTCCTTCAGCACACTTAGCTCAGTCTCCCCCACACCACTGCTCTCTCCACCAATCCAGCACTACCCAGTCATATCACAATGCAATGCCCCCTTTCACCTTTGGCACTGATTATGGAGTAGTTTAGCTCTAAGTAGACATGGTTCCTCAATTTTATCACATGCAGACAACATGCAGTTTAGTTTATTTCATTTGAGATAGAGAATATAAACAGGAATAAACTCGTAAGGAGTAACAGCCCTTGCCTCAAATGTTATGTTTATGCTTGCTGCTTTTTAGGAGTGCTCATGTTCATGAGTGCATGAAGACTGTAGACTGTTTTTTAATGAAAATAGTTTTTCATAATAATAAAAGTGAAAGAAGAATTTGGATCTCTGAAAGAGAGAAAACTGATCACAGCAGGTCTTCTCTGACAGCTTTACTAGTCTGGGGTATTTGATGCATGAAACAGAATGATATCTTCAACTCCTCGTGATGCATTAGCTCTTGGGTTTTGGAAGTGGGTGGTTGTTGTATTTTGCCACTGTTGCCTAGTGAAGTAATTTATAATCATGAAAAGTGGGTGTAAAATTCATCCCCATAAGAGTAATAGTATATTATAACCAGTCTGTATTAATTTTGCCCTAGTGCACCTGATTTTGTAAGATGTCAGGCAATAGTATGTTCCTTTCTGTTTCTCCTTACCTTGGGGATGAGTGCCTCAACATTAAATAACTAAAATATAAGTGTAGATGGTGGTGAAATCTCTGGTCAAGGTTTACAACTGTCTTTTCAGTCCTAGTCCAGTTCCTAAATCCTAGAAATCATGCTATCTTAATTTCTGAAGTCTTTGTGGAGCAGCATTTCTTAGAAACAAAATTTCTAGCTAAGGGCAGAGAAAAAGATCTTAACAAAAAGTGTATTTTCAGTATGGAGACTTGGCACCTGCTCATGTGCACAGAGCGGGATCATGTGAGAGCACAGCTGTTCTTGCCAGTCCTTTGCAGTGTCACTCACCAACACGTGTTGTGCAAATTTTGATGTTTTCACTTGTAAGGGACTAGTATCCAATGGAGGGACTTTTTCAGCCCTACAAGAAAGCCCCTGAGCTCTGCAGACTCAAAATACAGGGGGACAGCCAGATCTTTGAGGGCTGTTGTCTTAGGAATCAGCTGCGTGCAGTTATTGCCGGCAGTGGGTAGTCAGTGGTTGGTGATGTGTGAGAGGTGTAAATTTTAGGGGGAGAGGATGGGGCCCCCACCTACTGTCTTTCATTTCCTGCTCTCTCAATGCTAATGTCATTTCCCGGGACAATGAGGACTTTGAATGTCTTTAACTTCATATTAAGGGTGCTGAAAAGGTGTTGTCATGCTGTGCTATTAATGTGAAAAGTAGTCGAGCTTGAGGTAGGAGCTGGAAAAGCCTCTTGCTGTTTAAGGCCCCTGTTCTGTGAGTCTGCCCTTTTCTTCTCTGGTTTTTCACATCTCCATTTTTGCCTCATGGGTTACATAACCAACAGCAGCACCAAAGTGGAAGAATTCAGTCACCACAAATCCAAACCAAGGCAAAGCAGTCATGACATCACCCTTCTTGCACCCACCACCTTCCAGAATGTTTTTCCTATTACTTTCTAGGATCATGCCAGAATGTTTCCTCCTGCAGGTTTCTCTTTCAACAGCATGTATGTAACCTCCTGGATACCAGACTGATGTATAAATGACAAAAAAAGGGAAATTGCCAAATGTCCTAAAAAAGTTAAACAAAAATGCCATGGAATGTAATGGCCCATCATGTATTGGCTCATTGCTCTGGTGTGGATGTGACATAATTCTAATAAAACACATGCTGGGTAAATACTCATTGTAAATGGGAACAAAATTTTTCCCATACTTAATCAGTATATGAATCTTAAATAAAAACTGTTTTGTTCGGGCAAATTCTGGGAATATAAAAATAAAAAATATAAAAATATATATGCCAAAGCCAAATAGGTTAACTTCAAATGTTTGTACCTTTGGTCCTGATGGTCCATGCTGTCCATGTCTTCCTGCAGAACCCTACAAAAATACACTGAATTTACTGGTTGTTCCACATAGCATTTCATAACAAATTTTATCAGAAAAAACCTAATTCACAAGCACAACTGTTACAAAAACAATGTTGGAGACCAGTAGTATCAACAGAGAGTAGTAAAATGTAAGCGTGGTTTTAGGGTTGTTGTCCTGATAAATACTGCCTTGCTCTATGTTATCCTGCAAAGATCTAAAGATCTCTTCTTTTTATACAAAGACAACTTTGGTGTTGTCGCTGCAGACTTTACATATTTTTAGAAAATATTAGAAATAAAGTTATCCAAGTGCATTTGTCGCAAGGGATTGCTTTCAATTGCCTATGATTTTTTTGGACTTGTTTTCTTGGATAAAACTAAGATACGTTCCCAATTTAGAGGCAACACAGTCTTGCTAGGTTGAAAAGCAGTTCTCCCAGATGTTTGTTTCAAAAAACATTTGGAAATGCACATTACTCTTTTGTCTCTATATAGTGGAATCAGTTGAAAAGTACAATTATGACTCTGGTGGTAAAATGGACAACAGTTCATGATTGATCATTTTAGAAAGTTGAATGGAAATAAAAAGGAATTCAACAAAGTGATTGAGTTGTCTTTATCTGGAATATGAAGACACTAATAAATGCTTAATGCTAAATAATGCTAAAACACCAACAAAACTTTACAGTGAATTCTGGAAGAAGGAGAATGGAAACCCTGAGCCTACAGACAAAACGAATTTGGTACTTCTGCTTCAAAACATAACCGCTACTTTCTAATAAAAGATTAATAAAAATTTCAACAGGTACAAACACAGTGCCAATAACTTATTTCCTAGCAGCTACTTTGAGTTGCAGCCCTCTTTGAAGCAGATACTCTGTTTTCACCCAAACACAACTGGGGACTCTGGAGTTGTCATGAGTAGAATTGGCTCATAATGCAGTACCAGTAAAAGCATTTCCATGATTACAACAACATTCTTATGTGCCTTCTTCAGTGACTCAAACTTTGCAGAGTAATTAAGCAGTGACAGGAAAATTTTGTTCAACTGCAAGAAGGCATTTTTTGAGTATTTATAGCTTAGTGACTTGGAAACAATGCCTGTCATTAAACCAAAAATGAGAGTAAGGCTATCATTAAGGCAGGCTGGAATAGGCAATTTTGGCCCTGGTTTCAGCTAACAAATTCAATTCTTATTTTTGCAACTGTGTTTTTTGTGTCACTTTTTTAGTATCTAGGAAAAGACATAAAAAGGGGCAAAGGTCTCTGAGTCAGCTATAACTTCTGTGACTCACAATTAGTGGTACTTTAAACCAACTCATTAAAGAGCTGCCCAAAGTCACTCCTGTCTCCAGTGTTCAGTTTGTTTCTGGTGACCCGTGGAATCACAGAAACGGGGTTGTA
This sequence comes from Scytalopus superciliaris, assembly GCA_013400415.1. Lineage (NCBI taxonomy): Eukaryota > Metazoa > Chordata > Aves > Passeriformes > Rhinocryptidae > Scytalopus > Scytalopus superciliaris. The sequence goes on along the minus strand of VXBX01009313.1, from coordinate 203,760 downwards.
CAGGGCCTGTGGAGGCCATCTAGTCCTTTGAAGTAGAACTGTCACCAGCCCTAGATCAGCTCAGTGTTTCTGTCCAGCAAAGTCTTGGTATGTTCCAAGAACAGGCCTTCTGCAGTCTCCCTGGGCAAATGACCCCAGTTCTGCACCAGCCTGCTAATGAACAGGCTTCTCCTTAGTCTTAGCCTGAGCATCTCAAGCTGTGAGTTGTGACCACTGTCCCTTATTGCACCATCTGGCACTACAAGGAACAGTTTGGCTTCATCCCGTTTGCAGTTGCCCCTCAGAGACTTGTAAGCAGCTGTGGGATCACGCCTTTGTCTCTTTTTCTGCCAGACTCAACCATTGGAGGTCCTTCAGCATCTCCTCATTGGTCATGTACTCAGGGGCCCATGTACATTCACCGTCCCTGGAGGTTTTTAAACTGAGATTGGACATGGCACTGAGTGCCATGATCTAGTGAATGGACTCGAGTTGGACCAAGGGTTGGACTTGATGATCTTGGAGGTCCTTTGCAGATCGATTCTATGATTCTGTGATCTGTACAGGTCTCTGCTGGACTGTCTTCTCCACACCCTACTTGTAGTGAGTACAAAAAATGGCTTCAGTACTTCAGTGCAGCCTCACTAGTCCTGAGGGAAGGGCTGTAAGAACAGCATCCCCCCTTCTGTTGGCAGTGCTCTTTCTGAGGCACTCCAGGGCAGGCTTTGCCCTGTTTGCAGTGTTCAGCCTGCCATGTCTCGTAACCCAAGGTCAGCAACAGCAGCACTTTCTCCAAACTTGGGCAACAAGAGTCATCCTTTCAAATCTATGCTTTGCAAGTTCAAAGGTTTCTTTTGGAGTGAGCACAGGGACAGGACACCTGAGGACCAAACTATAACAGTGCAGACAGTTCTGGACAGGGAAATGCTGGATAATTGCCTGCTTTGGGGAAGGCATCATTGCCTACAGCTATGATGCTATTGCTAAGAACGAAAATAAATCCCATGATCTGGAAGGCACCTATACATTATATTCCCATATTCCCTACTTGACTATTTAAAGTGTCCCACCCCAGCAAAAATGTCCTGAGACACAGTGATGGAGGAAAAAAGCATCCCTTTTCCTGTCACATTGCTACCACACTACTGGGAACAATTTCTTAGTTTAAAAGTGGCCTGTCAAATTATGCACATTTGATTGTCGAACTATAACATTTCAGTTTCATATTCGTATATGTAATTCATATGCAAGAAGGAAATCTACTGGGGTAAAAAAGAAAAGAAACAGAGAGCTAGCTAATATGAAAACCCCTATGTCATCCTTTAATATCTCAAAAATACACCTGAGCAGAATCTAAAATTCATTAGCTAATGAGGTATAAGAGAATTCATATTCTTTGGAGGCCAGTTACTGTAATACCATTCTATAGCAAGTGAATCCAGTTCTTCAGTGTAGTGACTCTCAATCTGTAGCGGACTGGGCTATATGTCTCCAAAAAGCAGAAGGGAGAACACTTTTGTTTTGAAAAAACCCCTCAAGAACCCAACAAAAAGCTACACTCCCCTTCTCCAAAACATCCACTTACCTTTGGCCCCTTTGATTCTGGTATTCCGGATTCAGTTAACAGGCCAATGGTACCTGATCCTTCCATGTCCTAATGGGAGAGAAAAAATGCTACAGAATTTAAGAATTTATCTTTTTGGATTTTTTTTTTTCTGTTTGAATTTTTGTTTGTTTATTGTTTTGTGTTTGGTGTGGGGTTTTTTGTGTTCTGCTTTCTCCCCCCTCACCCCCCCACTCCCAACTGCTCTGTTTTGTGGAGTCCTGTAAAAACTGAAAACATACATTTTTACCTTTTCTCATTAACCTTTTTTTTGACCATTGGATGATGTTTTGGAGATAGGCTCTGCTCAAATGTGATAAAACTCTATTCTTTACTATCTTGCCAATTTGGCACCATTTCTCCAACACTTGAGGCTGAACAGCATCAGGCAGAAGTGAAACAGTTTTAAGTACATACTATAAGCATTCTGTAGCAATGTTTTTCTGTTTAGCATTTACCTACCTCCCAGCTACAGTAACACTGTAATGACTACTAAGGGTTACAGAACTGACTTATGGCAGGAAGAGCTTGCAGACAGTTTGGTAAGAGCAGCAATGATTTTTCACAAATGAAGGCCCTTTCTAATTCTCATAGTTGAATTGTTGAACTCCTGCCTAAAACACAGTTTACTGAAATTGAGCAGCAAAAAAACACTCCACCACAAAATTATAGAATTCATTATGTTGAAGGGGATCTCAGAGGCTTCCTAGCCCAACCTCCTGCTGAAAGCAGTGTCAACACTGAATTCAAATCAAGTTGTTTAAGGCTTTGTCTCCTCAGGCATCAGAACATTCCAGGCATGGAGGCTTAAGCCTTCTCCAGACTCGGCAAGATCGCTTCCCTGAGACTTTTCTCAGAGGACATCTAATGGACAGCCCACTGTCCATTGCCATGGCCTTCTGCTGACTGCAGAAGGAACTCCCTGTGTAGTGGCAGTGCTTGAGAGCAGCATCTGTATTTCCTGTGGAGATTTCCTAGCACTTTTAAAGGAAACTGCACAGAAAGCAGCAACCTCCCTCCAGCTTTCATTGCCTATGGTGTTCCAGATCCATGACAGAAGCAGGAGCTGCCAGTTCCAAAGCAGCAAGGAAATAAAATTGCAGGCTGTCATAATTACTTGTTTCACTCCCTGTCATGTCCCTATCCCTTGTCTTATGCCTAGTCTAGACTTGTCACACTGTGCTTCAAAATATTTGGATGAACCAAGCCAGCAGGGAACTGATCACTTACTTTTAGCCAGAGTTTTAATTGCAGCTGTACCGGCTTAATTTTTTTCCCTTTTTTTGAAAACGGAAAATCTTAATGTTTCCTTGTTCCCCTTCCCTGCTCACAGCCAAACAGCTTTCATTTTCAACATCAGCACCATGTGTTGAATCCTCTCACCTTCCTTTAAATCACTAAAATGGCAGAAAATATGTTACTTTTTGTGTGTGGGATGGTTCTCTAAAATTTTAGCAAATTAAACTGGCTTGCAGAAGAATTGATGGAACACTGGATGTTTGTGCATGTAAAGGACAGGTGTGTGCCAGGAATGTCTGCAGATGGCAAAAGGATCAGGAACAAAGCAGAATGTCCACCTCTTAGGGACAACAAGCCCTTGCACCAATTTACCATGTTTAGAAGACCCACATCCCTTGCCTGCTTAGCTTTCTGCTGGTTAGAGACTTGAAATGGGTCAGATTAGCACAGATGTGATGCATTCTGGAGATGGCAGAAGGGAAAGGGTGGGACACCAATTAGATGAGCTTAAGCTGCTCTCAAATGACAGCCTAATGCCAAAGTGATGGAAAATACCAGCTGACCTGACACCAATGAAAATACCTTTTTCTGCCAACTCCACAAGAGTGAAAAAAGCAGGAGTGCACAGCTGGAATCAGGTCCTTCCTTTTGGGAACAAGGAAGACCTTTCACGCCACTTCACCCAAGACTGAATTTCATTCAGACTTTCATTCTACTCCTCCATCAGCCATCAGTGTATCAAATACCAACAGAAAGTCTCCTTATATTCTCTTTGAATTGTTTAACCAAACACTCACCACTTAGGGTAAACTACAAATTGAGTTTCTGGGTCCTTTCCCTTTGACTGTACTGTGCCTGTCTGTTTTCCCCTTTAAGAGAGTGCTTGATGCCTGCTTTATATAACACACCATCTCTTTTGACATCTGCATGTTTTTAATGGGTTTACCAGGTACCTTCTGCAGCTCAAACTGTTCTTTTGGCAAGCATAAGTGCAAGCAAACCCCATGCCATTTGGTTTTTGCACATAGCTGATCACAGATGCTAACAAGTGCTAACAGGAATGTTTTCCAGAGACTGCCTTGCAGCAATAAACAGACTGTCAACCAAAAGGTAGTGTTGCCCTAACAAACTGGCAGACCACGGTGCTGCCTTAACAGATGGCAGGGGTGGGCATCCAAAAGATCAGCTAGAACTAGCAAGCCTGTTTACAGTATCATTCCTCTCAGGGAAATTACAGTCGTGCCGACTTTGTTTGGACTAGATGAAGTTCAAGATGAAGCCAGTCAAGAATACTGTCACTGCAGTTAGAGCTGAGATATTTCTGTGTTTGCACCCGTAAAAGGGGGGACTTTCAGTTTTCACTCCCTCCTGCTCATCTGCTAACTTTGCTCCTCTGAGACAGGTTTCAAAAACATCAGAGTCTGACCCGAAGTACCCAACTGCAGGGTGACTCTTTGGGGGCATCATGAGGCCATGTTGAGTTCTAGTCAAGTAGTGTGAGTGGGGAAAAGCAGAGAATCTCTTAAGACTGGGCCCTCAAGGGGCACAGGACGTGACTGTAAGTCAGAGAAGCCATCATCCTGGGCTAAAACTCAGCCCAAGTCTGTGTTGAAGATGTGACTTACCAGTAGTCTTTAACTCGTTCTGAGACAAGTACATATTTATTAAGGGGAGACTGTATTAGTCTTTGTAGTGTACCTAAGTTAAGGTAGTGGGGTGTTCTCACACTTGGACTTCACGCTGCTCCTTGCTAACAGTTGCAGTGCAAAAGTCAGACATCAGAAATCAAAACATGTCTCTAAACAAGCACCCGTGGTCACCTCTGTAACACCTCAAGGTGTCTCTAGAGTAAAGAAAATACAAAAGGGGTGGTGTAGATACCAGGAGAAACGTGTAAGTAAACTCATGTCTTTAGAACACCATCACTTTTCTGCAGCACTTCTACCTGTGGCCAGTAGTTTTGGTCAAACAGTGTTTGCTTCTCTGAGGAAACTGTCCTCAGTTTCTGTGCAAATTGGTATGATATCCCATGACATAAAAAACTCTGGAATGTCTTTCCCAAGCTAAACAGCTAAATTAGAAATGAAGAATGCATGGGAAAAAGGGGGAAAAAAGGGTAGACATATGTGGATATTGATGCAGGCAATTTCTCCATCTCTTTTCACAAAGATTTTAATGCAGAAGCTCAAGTTCCTGGGCGTGCACCCCTTGCCTTTCTGTACTGCAAAGTCTCTTTCTGCTCTAAGATCATCTTAACAAGCAATTCTCAAGTGACATGTAAAACTCATCTGGAGTTTGCCAGATCTCACATTTTACAGTGAAGAAGGTATTGTTTTCAGAAGTAGAAGTAGTGGCATCTGCAATATTATTTTTTAATAGCACATTTTCCTTCTAAGTAGAGCAGCCCATGAAGTTAAAAATGAGCAACATGTGTCTCTGTATTTACACCTCACACCATGTCATGCCCGAACTAAACTTGCACTCTCGTGGGTGACAGCATGGGAAACATCCTAACTTTAGGAGGGCCTGGAGTTCCATTTTAATGAATACTGCCAGGTCTCTATGTATGTTTAGATTGTTGCTCTGAATTATTTACATGACAAAAAAAAAGTGCTAAAGGAGTTTTCCCTTATAGTTCAGTATTCAAGTATTTCACAGTAGCAATGATATAAGCATGAAAAATAGCAGCTGAGCACTGTTACTGCTGAAGAGTTCCAATGAATATTGCCCAAAGAAGCCCATTGCTTCCAAGGACTAACTATGGCCAATTAGATGGTCACATGTAACAGGGACTATAGGCTACTCCCATGCAAATTTCAATCTAGACAAATTACTCTCTCTGTCATCAATTCAGCCTTAAATACTTGCAAAATATGCAGGTGATCACATTGTCCCTCCTCTGGAGGAAGTATTTCCATATTTACAACAAACTCCATAATAGCAAAATACCTCAAATCCCAACCCGTAGCTTAGTCCTGGTGGTCCAGGAGGTCCAGGGGGCCCAGGAGGCCCAGGAGGTCCTGGTGGTCCAGGCTTCCCAGGAGACCCAACAACACCAGCTTCTCCTTTGGGGCCTATTGATCCAGTGATGCCAGTATCACCCTAAAATAAAAAGTCAGCCTATTGATATGTTGAATATGCATAATTAGATGCAAATAAGTAGTTCTATAGAATCACAGAATGGCTTGGGTTGGAAAGGACTTTCAAGCTCATCTAGTTTCGATCCCCCCTGCCATGGGCAGGGGCACCTTCCACTAGAGCAGGCTGCTCAAAGCCCCGTCCAGCCTGGCCTTGAACACTTCCAAGGAAGGTCACCCTGATCACCCTCGTCCTCCCCTGATTGCTCCAACAGGCCCATGTCTTTGTTGTGCTGGGGCCCCAGGGCTGGACAGAGCCCTCCAGGTGTGGTCTCAGGAGGGCAGGGCAGAGATGGAGTATCCCCTCTCTCAGCCTGTTGGCCACACTTCATAAAGAAGTACGTTGGGTCAACTGAGAAGCCAATTTTGCTGACCTCATTACAATAATAACCTTTCAGTCTTCTCATCCCTTCTCAGTAATGTGCTGTATCAGAGTGATACTGTCACTCTTTATAGAGACTGTCTTTTGTATTACCTTTGGACCAGCAGAACCAGGAAGACCTTGATCACCCTGTAAAAGAAAATCAATCCTAAATAATTATGGTAAGAGCATCAGACAGGCAACAAAAACACATTTGTGACATTTTTTTCTTAATAAAAATGCTCACAGATTTCTGTCTTGTTTAATTTGATGTCCTTTACGTGAATGTCCTTTACCTGAAACATCAGACCTCTTAGTTAAAAAGAAAACCATCTGTAATTCAGGAGTTGTAATGACATATTAATATCTCTGGTCTGGCATGCTGACAGGACTCAACCTTGTATTTCAATTTATTGCTGCAGATTTTAAGGGCACACAGAATTAAGCATTGCAGATCACATCCTCATGCATCTGCACACAAATGTCAAAATTCTTATGGGATATAAGAGGAGTGGAAACTGATCCCATACAAGTTGTCCAGGGCACCATTCCAAACACGGGATGTGATGACTCCTGTGATTTTAAGGTTCCTCTGCAGCAATTAAGATTTTATCAAGATTTGCTTTTATAAACTTTACTTACACACTATTTTTTTTCCACTTCTTGTTCATGGAATAGACAGAAAGTCACAGCATGCAAATACTTCTTTGCAAATTGCACTGAATCTAGTGGAATTAATTGTTATATTGACAAGCTCCTGTTGTTACTCACTCAACAGAAGTAAAATGATTGTGTTTTCTAAAAGCAATAGCAAAACTCCATGTCATTTGTTACTCCAAGGAACAAACTGAATTTACTTTCCGTGCATCCTGCCGTTTCTCTCAGTAATCTTCTGGTTTAATTTGGAGTAATGGATAAAATAGGTATTGTAATATGGATTAAATCAAGGTTTTCAGAAAAAAAATAGTAGTAGAAATGTAAAAATTCTCGTATCCTAATGTGCTGGGGATTCTATTGAGCAGGTGCAAATACCCAGTACTTCATTTTTCATTGAACTTTTATCAAATTTCCACAATGCAGCAAACATGCTCAGTGAGGTAAAACATTTGGCTTTTGCCCTTTTTTCATTTGTTTTTTGAGGATTATGCCTTTTTGGAAAATTTAATATCTCTTCTAATTGCTTCTGTTTCCACATCAGTCTCTTCCTATAATATGCTCAGTTTACTTCAGCTAGACTTCTTTCTATTCTTAGACTCCTTCTGTAAAACACAATTACAATGGACACAGGTTTCAGGTGCCTGCTTTGGAACACACATACTGCATTTTCTGGATAGCTGCTAGTTCCCATGTGTGCTGAACTTTTAACAACCTCAGGGTTTGAAATCACTACTCAGAACCTTCAGCCTTCAGAGACAAAAATAAATCAATATTCTGGCCATTTAGGACTTGCCTTTTCACTTCCCTTACAGTACGTGAGCTTAAAACGTACACTTGGGAATCTACTTTCAAGTTCTTGTGCATAAAGTGTCTTGTAGAAGCTCACTAGAGGGTGAAATTGTCCTGTAGTCTTTGCCTCTGTCTTCTTCACATCCTTCTTGAAGTGGGGTGAAAAATATGGATTCAGTACTCAAAATGCAAACTTACTAGCCTTCCATACTGGGTTTGCATGGCAAAGCTTTGGTAGTGGGTGGGCTACAGGGGGGGCTTCTGTTAGAAGATGCCAGAAGCTTCCCCTGTGTCCAACAGAGACAATGCCAGCTGCCTCCAGGACAGGTCCACCTCTGGCCAAGGTAGTGATGGTTGGAAGCACCGGGGATAACAGAGTTAAGGAGGGGAAAACATTACTGCACAGGAGCAAATGCAGCCAGAGAAGAGAGGAGTGAGAACATGCCAGAGAAACAGCCCTGCAAACACCGAGGTCAGTGCAGAAGGAGGGGGAGAAGGTGAAAGCCATGGTGAGACAGGCTGTGACCCTGCAGCCCATGGAGGTCCACAGTGGAGTAGAGATCCTCTGTGGAGGAGCCCTGCACTGGAGCAGGGGGATGTGGCTGAAGGGGACTATGACATTCCTTCAGGAAGGAAGGGAAGGGAAGCCCACACTGGANAGAGAAGAGAGGAGTGAGAACATGCCAGAGAAACAGCCCTGCAAACACCGAGGTCAGTGCAGAAGGAGGGGGAGAAGGTGAAAGCCATGGTGAGACAGGCTGTGACCCTGCAGCCCATGGAGGTCCACAGTGGAGTAGAGATCCTCTGTGGAGGAGCCCTGCACTGGAGCAGGGGGATGTGGCTGAAGGGGACTATGACATTCCTTCAGGAAGGAAGGGAAGGGAAGCCCACACTGGAAGCAGGCTCCTGTCAGAACCTGTGACTCCATGTGGATCCCAGTCTGGAGTGGTTCAATCCTGCAGGACTGCAGTGTGTGGAAGGGAACTGGGCTGGAGCAGTTCATGAAGAACTGAAGCCAGTGGGAAGGACTCGTGTTGGAGAAGTTTGTGGAGGATTGTCTCCCGTGGGAGGGACCCCAAGCTGAAGCAGAGGAAGAGTGTGATGAATTCTGCTCCTGAAGAGGAACCAGTGGCAGAAACAATTGGCTGCAATTCCCATTCCTCAACCCCCTGCACTGGCTGGGGTGGAGGAGATAGAGAAATTGGGAATGAAGTTAAACCTGGAAAGAAAGGAGAGGTCGAGGGAAGGTGTTTTTAAGATATGGTTTTATTTCTCATTGTCTGACTCTGACCTTTTTATTGGCAATAGATTAGATTAATTTCCCCACGTTGAGTCTGATTTGCCTGTGACAGTAATTGCTGAGTGATCTCCCTGTCCTGATCTCAACCCATGAGCCTTTCATCATATTCTCTCTGCCCAGCCGAGGAGGGGAATGGTAGAGTGGCTTTGGTGGGCACCTGATGTCCAGCCAGGTCAACCATGGTTTTGTCTCCTGTTTGCCTGATTAAATGGTTTGAGCTCCTTCAGACTCTTCAGACCTGTCATACAATGTGCTGCCAGTCTGCACCAGGCTGGATTAGTTGGAGTTCTCTCTTTCCCCCTACAGACTCTTCTGTCTGAGCCTGGTCATGACCAGCTTTTTAGTGGCAAATCACAACAGAGTAGCTCGTATTGCATGTTGAATATTGCATGCTGCAGAAAATGAGACAGTATCCAATAAGAATTCCTAATATGCCTGTTGAGATGTGTCCTAATAAGCCATTAGCAGCTGAATTCCATTAAAAAATATTAAAGCCACCTGCTAATGTGTTGCAGGGACAACTATTTATGGTTTTGACAAAGATTTTCCACTGAAGTAGGGGCAAGACAGATGTTTAACTTACCTTTTCTCCTTTCCATCCTGGTGGGCCAACCACTCCATCATGGCCAGGAGGACCTTGAGGACCCTGTAGATGATGGCAAATCTAAAGCAGGTGCCACTTGAGAGCCCAGTTTCTAGCGCATGTCTCTCAGTATTTTGGACCAGCTGAAGATCCAGCATTTTCAAAGACTAATGTGTAGCACCAAGTGGCACCTCACACCATTCAGTTTTAACACTTTTATTTCTCGTCTTCTGAGAATTTGGCTTTGTATCAAAATGGTATTTAAATATATTTTAATAGAAAATTTTATCAAAGAAAAGAGTAAACAAAAAATAAAACCCAGCATAACGTGAATATGTTAGCATGCAAACCAGTGGTGCTGCTGTCCAAGCAGGTTTTGACAACACTGCAAAAGATGTGAGGGGCTTGAAATCCCCAGGCACCTCAGTCACCCACATGTTTGGCAATATCAGCACTAGGAGAGACTCAGTTGAGAAAAGCTTGGTATTAACAACATCAGAATGTGACTGTGTGATGGAATTATTAAGAGCAATTGTGATACAGAGGGAATGGTGTCAAACAGGAGGCTTCTGTGCTGTCTCTGTATGTGAAGAAAAGGAAGGGAGTTCCTGAAAGAGGAAATTTCAATTTATTCTACACATCCCCTACAGTTTCTGTAAGTGATTTATTAAGCTTCATTTTCCTGAAAGCATCAGAGGAAAAATAATACTTAGCCTTATTCAGTGTTGGTAAAAGCATTCTTACTTTTTAGTTATTTGGTCCAGATTCACCAGTATCTCTCTGCCAAACGTACATCCTGATGTGAAGTAATGTGCTTTAGTTAACAAGAATTTTTTTGTGCACAAATGAGTACTCACTTCAGGGCCAGGTTCCCCAGAAGCTCCATCTTCTCCTGGTGACCCAGGAAGTCCTACACCTGAATCAGGTGCTGGCTTTCCAGGGAGACCTGGCAGTCCTGGAGGGCCTGGTGGCCCAGGAAGACCCTGGATAAATCAGCAACACTGTTAGAAATCACCCTAACCAGGTTAATCTGTATATACACGGAACAGAAAAAAGCTCACACAGGCTGTCCAGGCACATAAAACTCTTGTTTTGAGTTTTCCACCCCACTTCTTCTTCATTAAGAATCAATTCCAGTTTCACAGATACACTCCTTACACAGGGTTGTTCTTCCTCTCTGAATTATCCCACCTCATGGCATGCAACAGCAAGCAGGAAATTGCAAACCAAAATATATTGTGTCAGCTCTCTGTAACTCAGTAAAGACCTTAGACATATCCCAAGGACGGGTCTAAAGTAAAGAGACTTCATGCTAATGAAACCACGGGATCATTGTACAGAGGAAAGTGGTTGGTTTTCTTCTCTGCTCCCATTTCAAAGGGTTTCTCTGTGCTGGTGTCAGAGCACTGAGAATCTCTGCTCATGGTCAAGACCTTATTATGCTCAGTGCTGTAAAAATGGCCTCTGCTCTGAAGACCTATCCTGCACAGACATGAGCAGGTGTATCTAAATCCAATGAAATGAATGAAATGTTACATTAGGAGAAATAGGACTTTTGCAAATATTATCTCTCATGTGCAAGTCCAGCCTCGTTACTGGTGGCATTAGCAGGAAAACGCGGAGAGTTTGAAATTCTGGGCCATGGCACTGAGAGTCAAGAAATCTTTAATTCTGACTTAGGGTCATCTCCAGGATGCTGTTAGGAAAAGAATTATCTTGGACTTTCAGTACAGCCAACAAAGCCTTCTGCGGGGAGCCATTCCAAGCACTCACCTGTCTCGTTACCTACACAGGGCATCTAAAGAGCCTCCTAAATTAGGCAAGACCATTAACTTTCAGCATGTGACAATTCTTCCCTGGAGAGCCTTGGGAGTAAGGTATTATGCACTTTTGAGGAAGAAATGAAAGAGAAAAAAGTCTCGAGACAGAAACCAGTCTGAGAGAATGAAAAAATACCACTAGCAGTGTTGCAAAGCAGAGGCCTCAGTATGATATAGCATTCTGAAGGTCATAGGAAACACAATGAATTCAGAAAGCTGCAGTATTACTGATGTTCAGTTCATCAGAAAGCTGCACTGTGAGGCATTTCATACACACCCCCCCTTATTTTTTTAGAGCAGGTACTCCAAGTTCAAAAAAGCAAAGAATAGTGTCACCTTCCAGTGATTAAAGGGGGCTTACAAGACAACAGGAGAGGGACTATTTACAAGGGCATGTAGTGCTAGGACAAGGGGGAATGGCTTCAAACTGGCAGAGGGTAGGTTTTGATTGGGTATTAGGAAGACATTCTTTCCTGTGAGGGTGGTGAGGCCCTGGCACAGGTTGCCCAGAGAAGCTGTGTATGCTCCATCCCTGGAAGTGTTCAAGGCCAGGGTGGATGGGGCTTTGAGCAAACAGGTCTAGTCCCTGGTATTCCTACAATTCTATAAATCTATGATCCCCACCCATCTCCTCTTCAGTGTCTTCTCAGAATTAGATTTTAATCATTTTCTCATTTTAGAAAGTCCTCTTGCCATTATTTCTTTGTCGTCTTCCTCCTTCTTTCTCATACTTCTTCCCCACTCACATACATTTAGGCCTTTTCAGATCCTGAAATGAAACCCTAGAAATCCTTTCTGGGTGCTGTGAGTTAAGCATGTGGAAAACTTGCATTTTGAAGTTGACCTTCTACCATCTGGATGAGTAAAATAAAGCTCTTTAGTATGTATATTATATGAATATACACTTACCCTTAAAATCTCAGTCTCTCTGTCAAAATCTCCAGAACCCGATTCTTCAGGTTCCAGTCTATTCTGAAATAGGGAGAATTCCATTTTAAAATACTGCTTCTAAAGATGACAAATGAAAATATCACTTGACAATTACTGGATTCAGCTATAGTCAACATCCTTGCAGCAGTCTGCCACTGGTGAAATAAATTGTAAGACAACAAAAACATTTCAGTCATGTTTCTGGTGCTCCATACCATCTTATTTTGTAGACACTGAGCACGATATTTACCTGCAGATGCTCTATGAGCAGTGCCAACTATTCTGCAGGACATACATGTTATGTGACTGTTTAAGTGAATAGAAGATGGAAAAATTGTCTATTATTTTAACTTCAGAAAGTTACCTGTCAACACAAAAAATATCCTAAAATGCACACCTAACAAATAACTCCTTTTTCCTAGAATGTGCCTACTAGTTAAAAAGCCACATTCTGAGATTCCTACAACTGGAATCATAAGAGGCGTTTTACAAAGAGAAAATAATATACCAAAGCCTTTTCTAAAATATTTTGTTAAAAAACACTTTAATGTTTAGTCTTTGATGCGATTCATAGCTCTGTATGTTTTGCAAACTAAAACCAAAAGCACAGAGAGAACTACTGCCTGAATCAGTTATCACAGCACCAAAGCTAACGTTTCAAAAGCCCAGGAGTTAAGGATGCACTGAGATTGCTTCCACCTCACGCCAGAATTAAAGGCCTTGAAACTTGCTATCACAGACAACAAGAAAGTGCAGGACCTGATGTTCACTGCCACAGTTGTAGGAGTGGCCTTTGACAGGGTAAAGCTGTTGGAGTGGAGCACCTTGTCCCAGGGATGTGGAGCTGCCTTGCTGCTCTCTTGAAGCCAGCACCAGTGCAGCCCCTTCAGGACACTCGCTCTGTTTTTATGATGCAGAAATATACTGGTACAATTTAGCAGACCTGAGATCAGGGGAGCATACAATCTGTTTCAGCCACTGGGATGTGCTACAAATTATCTTGGTAAATACTGACAATACCCAGTGTGGCAGACAGTTTTGTTTAAAAGCCCACCACAGGATTTCTGCTGGTGTCAGTGATGAAACATGTCTACATGTAAAATCAGTTCTCACACCATGAACTGAAAATGCAGGCCAGATTCCTTCTTTTGCTGCATACACACATCTCTTCATGGATATAGAGGGAAGTACTGAAGAAAGATGAATCTGGAATGTATTCTTTAACAGTGCCTGAGTACTTAGCGTTTAAAATACGAGCACTGTCATCATGCTGGTGTGTGTTCTGGTATTGAATGACAGCAAACAGAACTGACTGTCAAACCATTTCTCTGCTCAGTAACAAGAGGAAATTAATAATTCAGGTTTAGAATGCCTTTTTGTGGAAATTTCTGTCCCTTGTTTATGTACAGGAGAGCACGTTCATCGACTGACTTTTTAAAATGTGAATACTGGGTGTTTTTGTAGCTTACAGTACTCACTTTAGCCAGACATCTATTTGCATTTCTGCATGGATGTTTTAGAAAACATGATTATATCTGTGGCAGTCAGGCTGCTTTCCCAGAGAAAACCTCTTATTTAGTTCTGGATTTCTCTGTGGCAAGCTGAGCTTATTGACAGAGAACCCCAAATACTCACTAATCCTCTGGAAGGAGCAGATGGTCCCACAGGTCCTGGTAGTCCAGGGAGTCCTGGCAATCCCTCACCAGGATCACCCTGGAACAGGAATTAAGATAAGTCAGCAAGGATTTGACTGTTTACCTATAAGCATTAGCTGCAATCCGTGTGGATTTCCAGTCACAAGAAACAACAAAAGTGACTGCTTAGATGCTACGAGCAGGATTGAACTTTGTTGATTTCTAAGACAAGCTCTCAAGAAACATGACGTGCATTGGCAAAGGAAGAAAGGAATCTTCCTATTCTGGCTTCTGCAATGAATTTGCAAATGTACAAGCAGCATTGAACAGCATTAGACAGTGTATATATCTTTCCAGAATAAAGTTTTGCTGTGGAAGTTGCATTTTCAGGGTACATTATATATATCCCTTCCCAAATGAATAAATAAGTGTGGTCACACCACAGTATTCAATCAGTAAATTTTTCAATTTTATTGCTATTTCCAGTGCTTTTTCCAATACCACCATGTCATGATTTTTTTTTTTTTTCTATGTATTGACCTTTATCTACTGCCAACACAATGAAAGACCTTGTTCAGATTCATGTAATTTTCTTTTGTAATTAGTACCATCTCTTCTACTTTGGCTCTCTTACATCACCTCTGACATTTTGCTGAGGTTAGTTTGAGCTGCTTCAGCTTAAGATGTTTTTGACTTTTAATAACTTTTCTGCTCAAGTCCAGTATTTTTCACTGGAGTCAAGAATTGAGGTTCTGCCTCCACTGGTGTATACTTTACCCTCTAGCCTGCCAATTTGCTATCTGAGACTATGAACATTTTATTTGTGTTCTCTAAACTCACATCTTCAGTTACATAGCAGGAAACATTGACTTTTACCTGCCTCTTGGTCACTTGCTCTTTACGCTTGAAAATTCATTAAATAAATATATTAATTCAGTTCTTTGTTTCCTGTGGCTTTGTCAAATGGTTCCCATAGTGATACTTCAGTCATGTCCACAAAGAATGTGTTTAATTTATTTGGGCTGTTTTTGCTGTCTGCCAGTGTGTTCATTTATAGATGCTCTTCATTAATTTAACATACCCTTTCCTTTTTTTCCAGTGATTATTACATTAGCTCCTGTCAGTGTTCGGTGCTTGTTTTCATGCAATTTCTTCCATTTTGTGTGTACTGCAAGGAATACAAAAAGCACCAGCTCTCACATTTGGATCCCAGTCTTTGCTTTGGAAGCCTGACTGCATCCACTCCCTCCCTGAGGAGCATCTCGTGGCTGTATCTCTGCACAGAACGGGGACCATAGTGGAAAAGTGACAGCCACTCTCCCCTGATAGGTAGAACCCTATTCATTCCCAGATTTCCATTTCCAATGAGAAGAACCAGAAACAGGCACGTAGTTCCTCACAATTAAATATTGTTATACTGAAAAAAAATGCTGACTCTCTTTGGAGAGCATGACTGGTCTGAATATTTGTGTGTGTGCACAGTTCAATTCTTTAAGCTTTGCTCACCCGATGAACACAGTCAGTCCTAGGAAATCACACTGACTGGGATAATGAAAAGATTTTCTGAACAACTAGTAACTTAAAAATTATTCACATGTGTAAAACAGGATCAGAGCAGTGTCTTCTTCTTTTTCCTGCTTTCTACTGCAGGAATTGAGTCTGTTTAAAGTATTGCCAAGAAAAAGCTCTACATATGAAGCTTCAGTTTTATTAGTGCACACATTTGCTAACTTATCTCCTCAATGTCTCTTTGAAGTGTCCCTTGAAAATATTAGCACAATTTTTAATACAAAAAACGATGCTTAAGATGTCTTTACTTAAATAGCCATAAAAGTAAACAGAAATAGACTACTGGAGTTTTTTTCCTTCCCGGTATAGCTTTAGCTCTCTCTCTTAGCTGCTTCTCCTGCTGCTGAAATGCTCTCCTGATGCTGGCTGTTCTAATCAATAAACTAAGCCTGGGGGCCATTCTTTGTCCCTGAGGTCAGGTAGAACACACTGGCTGGGCTCACAGTACTGAGGTACTTGGCCCGGGGCCTCCTTTTAGCCCTGTCTGTTCAAAGCTAGTATTTTGAGTATGGGTTTTCTGTGCATTTCTCATGAAGTAACATGAGAACTGTACTGCAATCCATCAGCGGGAGTATTTGCAAGCAAAAAGCCTACTGGCTGGCACTGGGAGAGCACAGAGCCCACCTATGCACAATCTCGTCTTGCAGCACACTGGGAACAGCTACAACTAATGCTACCTCTGAGGCACTGTTTGCTTGACCAAAACACTGTCAGGGGCCATGCTTGCAAGTCTGAACCATCAGCAAATCAGTCAGTTCCTGGGCCTGTTCCATTTGGCAGGGCAGGTACAGCACTTGCTGCTGAAGATCAGAACGGTCACCTAACAGAAGTTGCAGCTGTAACAGCTGCAAAGTAAAACTGCATTTGATAATTTTCACTTAGCTTATAAATAGAAGAAATGTAAACAAGGCAATCTTGTTATCTTTCCCCATTTGCTTTGCTTTCATTAAAAGCAGCCTGACTGATTTTAGTTTCCTCACATTAATTATTTATGTCAGTACCAAGCCCCCCCTGGAAATTACTCTGGTCACAAGAAGGACCAAAGCAGATCTGCAGGAAACCTAAGAGGCTAATTGTTGAATGACATTTAGGTAATTTTTTCCCCACAGGGTGACTGCCAAATACTACAGGGAAAATTGACCCTTTGCTACAGGGACTGTAGTAACTTCACAGCACAGAAGAACAAAAGGAGGCTCTTTGCAAGTGTCCATAGAGAGGGAAGGCACTGTCTGCATTGGCACTGCATCAGGAGAGAGGAATGTAGAAAACTGGCCAAATGGGGAGAAAAATAATAGAGAATAATGGACTACAGACACCTGTGTAATTCTAGACTACATCCAGAGGTTCTACTGCTCAAAGACTTCAGCAAAAGTCATGGAAAGGCTGACAAGCGTGTGGACATGTTGTGAAGTATCGACCAATATTCCAGACACAAAGTGTCTGGGAACAGTGCCAGCTCAAAAGAAAGCATGAATCCCTGCCACCAGTGGGACTGTGCAAGAGGGCACCATCCTTCTCAGAAACTGCAATGCCACAGGTTATGGAGCCTAGGAGGGACAGGAGACATCCACTGTTCCTGTGACAGCTCTCCCAAAGCAGAACAGCCGCTGCTTCCCCTGCTGTGCAGCCCATGCATGCAAGGGGACAGTGAGCTCACAGGCTGCTGAGCCCATGTACTTTATGGGGCAAAATCAGTCTGCCTCTCACAGCATACAGAGAAATGCTCTTCTCAGGGTACAGCATTGCCCAAAACGGGCAGCTACTGTGACATTAATTCCTAACACACATCGTTCATCACTTGTTCATTGCAGAATTGAACCATGATGTGCCTTTGAGTGTATTTTTTAACCAGTTGTGGTTTTTAACCGATATTACATATGGAATGGCTGATTGTGTGATTTATCTTAGAAGCACTGAGCTGGCTGGTAAGTGCTGTAGGTAATCCACCTCTGTTGGAAAGTGACTGGTAAACAGATGAAAGGAATTATTAATTTGGCACTTGGAGATACTGTCTGTATGCCAATTTTGGGTACAACATGCACTTTTATAATAGATTAATCCATTATATCTCACTTCATCTCAGAAGAGATACAAGCTGTTACTTCAGATGGTTTAGCTCTTATTTCAGTTATGTTCATTTCCTAAGGGTAATTTGATTACACTGCCTCGGTTAAATCACTTAGCCAGAGCAGTAAGTTACCCAGAGCAGTTACATGTAACAATTGACTCTTCTTTATTAAGTGTTCAATATATCTTCCTTAGGTCTCCTGTCAAAACCCAACTTTTGCTATTGCTGGAGTTTATTAAAGCCCTTAAAAAATAATTATGACTCTGTTATGGTGACCTCCACGCATTCATAATTGAACAGTAGGATGTTTAAATTCTTCCTGTGATTCTGTATTTTTGTTCATCACTCAGAGTATACCCGATTGATTGTTGTTTGTTAACAAGACACATACCTTTTCACCTTTTGGGCCTGCTTTTCCTTTCAGTCCTGGAAAACCCTGAAGTCCATTTTTACCCTAAAAGGAAATAGTTTTGTAATTAGGCATTATCTTTTATGGAGGTTAAACTGTACACTTCCAGCAGAGGCTGGATGTGAAGGTGCTAGATTCTAACTCTTGGTTTCTGCAGTGGAAGGAGATATGGGACTTGCACCTCTGTGCAGCTGGCAGTGCCCAAAATGTGCCTCTCATCACATCTATTCTTCCCACAACAAAGTGGCAGAGGAACCTGGTTGGGGGATAGAGATGAAAACACTTGGCTGGCTGCATTTGGATTTGACAGGGTGTCAACTGGGCCAGCACAGCACTGATGACAAGTATTTTGCAAACTGTAGTGTTTCACTAGAACAAATAGTGACAGCTGTCTGAGAAGTCCCCTTCAAATTTTCTGTCTCAGGCATTTTAGTTATCTGAGAGGTAAGAAAATCATGGTTTATTGCAAAGTTGCTGAATATGCCTGCAGCAGGTGAATTCTGGGCTAGAATTCTATTACTTCCCTGAAAACTGTCAAACTATGAGGAAATGCACACTTGAAAGAAATTTGTTTTCAAGTTCATACAGAAATGATAGTCAACAGAGAATAGTGAGATATATTTGTAACACACTCCTACAAACTGCTCCTCTCAGTGTACCAAATCACACCATTAACTTTAGCCTGTTCCCACCATCTGCTAAAGCATTTTTTCTGTCTTGATCTACCTGAATCTACACAGTTTCTACCAAGAAAGATGCTTCCTGAGAACACGCATCTGACAGGGAACATGTGGTACTAGGTAGCATTTCACCTCATTTTCCATTCTGAACTTCACCAGTCAAATAAATCACAATCTTTCTATATATCTTCATATTAACTACATACAATATGCATGTGCTCTTTCTAACAGAGACTTGTTCAATGGCTAGAAAGAACTCCCACCAGCTTTAAAGCCAGTGCTGTTATAAAAAGGGGCTATTTAAGAATTCAGTTAGGACACTGAAGAAAAAAATTCAGAAGGCAAATAAATAGCATTTTCCCTAACGGCATTTTGGGTGGCTGTGGTTATGGAATCTGCTGGTGAAATTTTAGAGCTATACTAGTTTTAAAGATCTATTAAATAAAGTCATTATGGAGAAAAATGTATCTGTAAGACTGAAAGGTGGGGTTTTTTCCTATGATGACTTTTCATGTAGAGTAACTGGTAGCAAATTTATAGAAAAGCATCAAACACTTGACCCATACAAATCTAGTGTATCCTAATTTTATTGCTAAGTGAAGCCCCATCAGTCCAAAAGTAAAGTTGCATAGGTGTCTGTAAGATTGGAACCCAGATGCACATGGACAAAAGAGTAACTATGAAAAGTACAAGGGAATGGGTAATTTCACAAGATATAAGAAAATGTCTATGATAGGAAATGGGATTGTTTCACAGGGGCAGAACAGTTGCTTTGGTAGCATTTCAATTACATTTGAAGAATTTTCTCTCAGTCATACTGGTTTCATAGGATTTTCTTCAAAAACATTGTGCTTGAAAGCAGTCAGGCTTCTGTTAATACAGCAAATATAAACTTCATGTCCAAAACCATTCTAATGACACATGACCTGAGTTTTGGCTAAATATTTGCAAACCCCACTATATTTCTTTGTGCATACCAACGCATGAAGGCAGAATTCAGCCAAGAGCTGAGCAATGCATCCCATGAGTGACTGCTGAATTATTTTCTTAGCATATTAGAACACACCAGTTTCACTTGAGGTTTAGTTGCAGAGGGCAGGAAGGGACAGAAAGCTCCCAGCGATGGTCTGTGGTAAAATACACAAAGAGGAGCAGGCGTGGGAATTGTGACAGGGTGGGAAGGTCTTAGAGAGGGGAAAGATACACCAACAAATAAATGAGTAAGGAAATAAAGAAGCCAGTCAGTAAAGCATCAACAGAGGACAGATATGCAGCAGCTGCTGAGACAGGCAGGGAATATGACAGCTTTGGATTTGCTATTGTGTGCACTGCTGGACAATACTTCACCTGCCTGTCAGCAGCTCATGGTGAACTGACCCACGGATGGGAGTTATCTGGGGAAGGTAGGAAGGAATGACACAGCAAAAGGATGCAAATGTGACAGAAAAGGGTAAAATAGAGGAATGTAGAGAAAGGAAAGCAGGAATGATGAAGCAGAAGGTGCAGTCGAATTACTGCACATGAGCTACGGGGTGAGAGGCACATCTGGAAAGTTAATCACAGCTGAGGCTGGGAGCAGGAAACATGGAATCACGTGTCTAAAGACAGTCAATCTAGCACTTAATTTTGCCCTAGAAAGGGTCTGAGTATGTCCCTGTTTTGAAATTCCCTTCTGCAATAAAAGCTAACCTCACCAGAGCTGAACTGCTGGTGCTTATGCCATGCCATGCTTATTACTTTGTCTGAAACTGAGAAATCATACATTTCCCTTAGAAACCTGGATCTTGCTCTCTTGGCAAGCCGAGGAAGTCAACTACAGCACCAGCACTACCATCTAAAGAGGGGAGACAAAGAAAGCACTTTGGTGCTTAAGCCTCGATGTAGTAGCAGAGCCTCATAAAAAAAGTTGTGATTTTTTTTTTAGTTAACTGAAATACGTACAAAAGAGTACTTATGAGTAACCCATTTTTACAAGGAATGCCCTAAAATAAATCAGCTTTGTTAGAAGGGTAAATAAAACACTGTAACATAGAAGCAACAAAAGAGAAAAGCAATCAACTATATTTTGATGTGTTGTGTGGTAGCAGAATAACAAACCAGAACAGTGAGAAACACTGTTACAGTGTGATCTGGTTTGCACCTCTGCTTAAGCACACCCATCTTGTGCTGGTGGTTCAGAAGGATTTGAAGTGTGAAACATGCTGCATATACAGAAGCCACTGGAGGAGGCATGTGAGTTCTGCACCTTTGTACGTGTCCAAACCTGACAGCTGGGAGGTGCTGCAGCACTGCAAAGGCTGCCCAAAGAGTTGGTGGAATTACTGCTTTAAGACTGTCCCTATGTTGGCACACAGCTTGTTTGCCTTGTGCTTTCTGATGATTGTTGCTCATTGTGCAGCCCTTGACACGTGTGCAATGCAGATGTGGGGCTCTGGAGTTTGCTGGTGGGCTAAACCCCATCTTGCAGAAGTGCAACTGATGCCAGTGTGTAAGGCTGTGCAGTTTCAGCCCCTTCCTGCATGTGTGATGGGTGACCACTACCCTTTCCAAAGTGTAAGCATTCCTTCACCAGGTAGAAAGTACTCACGGGCTGACCAAGTTGTTCAAGTTTCTCTGAAGGCCCAGAAGGTCCTTGATCTTTTTTTTGCACATCTTCTGCTCCTGACCCTCCTAGAGATCCTGCGGACCCATCCTCTACTTCCTGACCTTTCTGGCCCTGAGTAATGAAAATACAAAATATGAAAAATGTGTTGCATTATTTTTCTCTCTTGCTTTCCTCCCCCTCTTTCCTCTCTCAGAATCCTTGCTCTGTTCAATGCAGTCACAAACCTGACAGGCACCACACAGACAGTACATTCCATTCAGCAAAGCCAATCCATATTACAGCTCATTCATGCACGTACAAATAAGTTGCTCACTGAGCCCACCAAGGTGCAAATGCCCACGATCTGATTTCACACCTGCATAAATCTGCACAGTTTAAATCCATAATGTAGGTTTGAAAAAGACCATTTTCACAAACTCAGTCTGTCTGGGGGGAAATTGTGAGATTTAAAATGGACATGTTCAGGAATGCTTTAGCCAACTCCCCCAGGGTCTACAAAACTAACGAAAGAGGGTTACATGTTCAGTTTGGTTAAAAGCTGACAGAAGATGAAACAAGGAAACTGATAGCAAAGAATGAAAATGAAGATTAGGAGAGGAGTGGCAATAACAACCTTTTCATTATTATTTTCTAAAATACTGTTCACTAGCATATTATATAATAATCTTGGGCACCTATGTAGTGAAAAGGATGTGGAACTTGAAATAAGGTCAAGAAAAAAACTTGGAAAGAGGAGTAAGTAGCAAAACTACTTGCCACAATAGATTTAAGCTTTACGTGTCACACTTCCTAAATCAAGACTGCATTTTTGTTTTAAGAAAAAACACCAAAAAATAGGGAAAAAAAAGATTGTAAGAATAATAGTTTATCTGCTATTAAAATTACTGCTATAAAAAATGAATGCAGGCATTAAAAAGTTAGAGGAATGATGTTTGGAAGTTCTCCAGAAAAAACTAAAACCTCTTCTTGTATGTCAGGTCCAATGGATGATCCTTTATTTTTTACTGTTCATTATAATTTATCACAGTAAACACATAAATGCAAGAAGACCCTGCAAGGAGCAACTTTAAACACTTGACTAAACACACACAATGTGAAACTTTTATTCTGAATTTCTTCCATCCATGATGCTGTATGTTTTCTGGCAAAGAGAAGCTGTCATAACTCACTACAGCTTCAAGCAATACGAAGAATGGATTTCTGGCACAGGAGTCACAAAGACTAAAGGAAGGAAAGGTCATTATTTATTTTCCACTTAGAAAAATCTGTGGTGGCTGTTTGATTATGAATGTTAATTAATGAAAAATGTACTGCCAGCTGATTATTTTGAAATATGCCAACAAGTAGGGCAAGAATTCGAGTAGCTGGAGCCCTCCAGCTCACAGGATTCCAAACGAGTAACACATGTAATCCTAATTTGAAGAATCACACAAAATTCAAAATTACAAGTGCAATAGGCATGTTATCTCACAGAGCACAGTATCTCATCAGAGAGGGTGACTTTGCTACCTCTGGCATAGACACTCCCCTTGGGGTTTCTAGTGCCTGCAGTCACACAGGCTGCTGTACTCTTCACATAGGAGTTCAAAGGGTTGCCATTTTCCTTGACTCTGGCTGAACATCAAACTAGAGGCAGGCTACAGCCTTGCATTTTCTCTCTTAATTTCCTTGTCTAAGAGCCAGGCCCACAGGGGTTTACCCAAAAAGAGAATCTAATTTTATGAGGAATTTGACAATGAGTTATTTTGAAAATCTGACTAGCCTCAATACTTTGAACGCAATTTAGTTAGTCCTGGTCCTGGCAAAATTGAATTGCCAATTAAATCACAGCCCACCTTTGTCAGAGTTTCTCCTGCTTAGTAGTGTACAGCTCACAAACACACTTTTTAGAATCTCTTTTTCCATCAGGAGGGATCCTGAAAGGAATTCCAGCTTGGATGCTTACAACAGGAAGGCCTGACCAGGCATCTCTGACAGGTGGAAGATGTCCAGATATCACATTTTCTAGAGTACTAAAAAATATGCTGGCAGCCTAGAGAGAAGGTCAGCATGGCTGTAAACACCATTTGTTCATGGAACTGCTCTGACACACACATTATATATATATAAATACATATATAAGGACCCCAAGCAACTTCACTTACTTGCCTCCACCTTGATCTGGTATAAGGCCCTTTGTGGGTCTAAAGTTTGGTCGATCCTAATAATGTATTAGTCAAACCACCTTTTTATTGTGGGTGCTGGGAAAGCTACTTCTTCCTTGTTTAATGGATTTTTGGCTCAGGATGGAGCCATCAGGAGGCAGCACAGGCTGCTTTCTTAAAGAAATAACTGGGAGCTGCAGACAATTCTCCAGTGCCATCCACACAGCCATTGCCTTGTCAAGACATGCAGTAGAGGATCAGCCTTTTGGATGGCAATTCAAGTAAGATTGGGCTTATAAAGGGGTAATTTGCATCAAGTAAAAATTTTCAGGGTGGTCTCTTGGCAACTAAAGAAAGCCAATGAGACACATTTTAGGCATGGATTCCCCCAGAGTTTAGCGTGGCTTAGTGTGTCTTCTGCTTCAATCACCTGATCATGAAGACTGTGACAATGAAGGGCTTCTTTGCACTTGCTGAGGACTCGAGGGGTGTAATTATGAATCAGTTTATGTGTCCCATTTCAGAGAAGGAATTAAGACTTTCCCCTACCAGGCAGTTACTGTGAATAACACCAAGATGTTTGCTTTTAGGGCATAAAAATTGTGGACTTCTACAATGAAGATTTAGTTGGTTGTTTTCTTTGTTTCTTACTTTCTTAGGTGCAAAATGAGAAAAAAATGCAAGACTGAGAGAACAAATTCATTTTGTTAGTTGAAAATCTCAAGCCCATTTCAATGGTTATAGATCCAAACGCCTGTGTAGTGTAAGTGCTTTTCAGTCTGATATCATGAGAAGACATTCAACAATTTGAAAAGTAGCTTTTATTTTGCCATGCTGCTAAGATGGAATAGATAGAGGTATCAACTCAGAGAAACACCTGTAATTCATGGATTTTCCTGTGCTTGGGACAAAAAGATAAGGCATGTGATAAATTAATTATACAGACCTCCTCTCTGCTTACTTCTGCCAAAACACCAGCACCAGAGCCATCTTCTTCTGTGAACATTTTCTGTGTGACAGTGGTAGACTCGCTGTTGACCTGTCCAGTTTCTGTGGCAGCTGAATCTAAATAAAACAACCCCTTATTATTGAAAGAGCAAAAGAAAACCTGCCCAGAGGTATTTATCAGAGACAGATGCTGTACATTGTACGGAAAAGAAATTACTTAGATTACTTAGACCAAGATACATTCCAAAGATTAATATTAGTCATTTGAAAAATTCTAAAGGAGAGAAAATAAGAGAAAAGTGAAAGTAAAACTACAAAAAAACGTCTGTTTTAAGGACAAGGAGTGTATTGCATAATAATTTTTGCCTCAAGCCCTGGTCTAATGGTTGCCTATTTGCAAGCTATATAACACAAAAATTAAGAGCTATGTGCAACAGGTACTACCTGATGTATGGAATTTAAATAGGAACATTGTCTTCAACCTTATTAATATAACCAGCTATTCTTTTTGCTTTCTAGGGGGGCACTGAAGATGTCATACTAGTGGAGGGCTGAATTTGTCAGTGCATCACCCCTTGCTCTCATTGCTTTGCTGCCTACACTTGCACCTCAAACACTGGCACACCAGGCAGATTCACATTCTTTGCAGGGAACAGAAGTAGGACACAGTTGTTCATTCAGTGGCCACATTCAGTTTTAAATGAAAGGCTGTGCTTTACTATAACAGGTCATCCAATAAATGCCCTTCTTAAATCCCTTTTGAAGGCGCCACACAGCTTT
Organism: Scytalopus superciliaris; assembly: GCA_013400415.1. NCBI lineage: Eukaryota > Metazoa > Chordata > Aves > Passeriformes > Rhinocryptidae > Scytalopus > Scytalopus superciliaris. Next base: position 178,525 of record VXBX01009313.1, on the reverse strand, counting down.
AGAGCCAGTAGGACTGTCTGCACAGGTACATCTCTCGAGGTGCCACAGTTCTTACTGTCCTGAGCAGAATGAAGAGTACTTTTCTCCTTTCATTCCCTTTTCTTAACACTTGCACTTTACTGGAGCATTGTAGAGTTAAAACAGCAGCTCGTCAGGTCAGTTTCTTAGTTTTGTCCAATTTCTTTCTTTCTTTCTTTTTTTTTTTTTTTTTTTTTAATAATTTCAAGATATAAACCACAATTCTCTGACTGAAACTTTCACACTGTAGAAGGGTAAATCTATTCTCTATGCTCTTCACAACAGTGACACTGAGATTTGCCCTTATATGGAGGGAAAAGTGAGAAATGTATTGAACAATGGCTGCATTTGCTACCACTTACCTTTACTGCTATTAACAAATTGCAGTCAAACAGACAGCAGTTTCAAAGACCAAATGTTTGATGTGCCAATTCTTTTGTAGCACACAGGATGTCCAAAATTATAGGATTTTCCTTTCCTGGCAGCACCCCAAATGTGACAGTGGCTTTTCATACACAGGGAAATGACAGAACTAGAGAAGTAGAGACCCCACCCTCCAAATAAAACCCCAGAACCCGAGGCAGTGCCTTGTTCTTTAAATTTAGGTGCTTCAGAGGTTTCTTCTGATCTCTGATTTCCGGAGAAATCATTTTCTTCCAAATAAGACAATATAGTTGGGGGGGCTTCCACTGGCTCAGCCAACGTATCTTCAGGCTAAAAAAAAAAAAATCCCAAAGAGCTCTTTAGAGTAAAGTCTTATTACATATTTTAAAGCACAGATCACCTTCCTCAAAGTACAGTAATCAGAACTGCCACATCTATGAAGCAAAACAGAAACCCAGATATTTCCCACTTAATGTCTTATCAGTATCTGTCATTACACTTATGCTGCCCCTAGAAATATTAACCATAGTTTCTATCACAAAACCCAAAATATCTCAATGACCAATATATGCACCCTCTTTCATTCACAAGTTTTTAATTTATTTTGCCTTCTATCTCATTTTTCCCACCTAGGGTAGTCATCCAGTTTCTGCTTATCAGCAGACACCACAACAATTTGGCCAAGCCTCTTGAGAAAGACTAGCATAATACCTGTGAGTTCCACTCGTCCAAAGCAAGTGATGTGCACTTGGCAGACCCACAGAGAGGGTTTAAAACACAAGAAATGTGCACTCCTCCCTGCAGGTGTAAGACCCCAGAGCTGGCTGGTGCCCCCAGTTCTCCAGGCTGGCCGTGGGTGGGCAATGGGTGGCCACTTTGACAGCCTCGTATCGGCTACAAGTGGGAATGCAAAGAACCTGCTCCCCAGTGGAAGGAGACACCTAGAGGAGTGCTGCCCCAGGGCAGTGAGGAGATTCCTTCATGCAAACCTGCACTCGCAACTCAAATAAAATCTAAAAGGGGTGTTCCCAGGGCAACCTGGAGCAGAATTACTGGGCCAAGCAGCCTGGTCTTGAACCAGGTTAATATGTGCCAAATAGCATAATAGGCCTTGCTGAAATTGTTCCTGACATGTCAGAAAGGGAAGAGAGGAAGCATCATTGGCATGATTTTTATCCCACTGGTTTTGTATCCTTTGTAATTGAGGAAAAGTTTCAAGATACTTCTTGTTGTTGAGAAACATGTTGAAAATAGGCTTTACAGCTCCATTTGAAGGGAAAATTAAATCTTTTCCCACAGTGGGCCAGATCTGATCTCCACTATAGCTAAAAACAAAGTACTTTAATTTGATTTAATTACTTGAGAATGAAAGAAATACATGCTTCCTCTGCTGTTATTGCTCTTATGATTATACATGTTGCTCTTGATGTTCTGTTTCAATTTCATCTCATTCAATTGCAATTAATCTGTAGAGACCAATAAACATTTTATGCACCTTGTTTATCTGAATCATGGTAAATATACATTGTTAAGTTAGTCTTGTGTTACAGGGTTTTGTATTTTAAAATCTTTAGTAGGACTGGGTCTTGCCACTTTGGAAAGGAGGACCAACTTTCCCCTTTAAATGCAAAGACTTCCCCCTGCTGATGCAGAATAACCAATACTTCAGATAAACAGTAGAACACAATTGACACAGTTCAGCATGTGCCCATTGCACAGTCTATAAAGCATTCCTGGTATTTATTTCTGACCATTAAGACAAATAAAAGAACAGTAGGACGAAGACTGGGTTATTTTTGAGAAATGGTTATAAACAGAAACCATAAAACAGCCTCCCCCACATCCCAACGGTGTTAATAAATATTCCAAATTTAACTCTTTGCACTAGAAAGCAACGGGGAAAACAGGATAATTTACTTGAAAAGAGTAGAAAACCAACCCTACACTCATAAGAATGCAAACTTGATAGATCATAATGATTGCCTCCCTGATAGAACTATCAGAATTAGGAAGATGAAAGAAGTACATTTGTAATTTAGTGAAGCAATTGGCAAAAAAAAGCCCAACACGAAATCTCTTGAAATAATCCCAACCAGGTTAGACATGATGCACCTGTGGGATAAAGAAGTAGTATCTAATAACCATACACAAAAGCTATGGGTGAACATCAGCCAAGGATGTTGAAAGGATGTGTCTACAAAAGAATGGTAGGATGGATACCCTCTGCTTGTCTATGTACACTCCCTTGTGCACAAAGGAAAAGGGGAGAGGGATTAGGAGATATCCTGCAGGTGCCTGAACTCAGAACCACCTAAACCCCAAGGTTATAAAAGGCTATTCCTGCCTCTGTGTGTGAACCCAAATTCATGATATTCTCCTGCTGTCCTGTCTCAAAACTCTCCCAGAACAGAAAACTTGGGAAACTCACAGATATTGTTCTCCCTGGACTTTCTGTCCTTTGATGATAAAGAAAAGACTTTCTGTGGAACCTAGACTATCTCCTTACAGTTCAGGCTTCTTTGCTGACAGTTCTTGGCACCCATACATACACCCTCACTCAGACACTGATGGTTTTCCTCAATGGGAATATTCTGAACTAACTCAAGGAATGGGTAATTCCTACTGCAAGGTATTGAACTACTGAGCAGAAAAATGCAAATCAGAATACGCACCACCAACACTGCTAGGTGTCTTTATTCAGAGATTGCATTTTCAAGTATGACATTTGGCTTATTTCACTCCAGCTCAGCACAGCAATTTGCTTCCAAGTACTGATTTGCAGCATTTGTTCATTAGAAGATAAATACAGACTTTCTCAGAAATGTCTGTCAGTGGCCATACTGATTGTTAAATTGCCATTTGTTTCTCTGTCTCTTGCTAAATATTTCTAAAGAATAAACCGGTTAAAACTCCATGGGCAGTCACTCTGCAAGGCATAGAAATCCCATGACTCATCTGCTTTTAAGCTTTTCTAATTTGACAATAACATGAAACATTCTGTTGAAGGAGACTACATAATGACATGCTGGTATGGCCTTTGGAATTCCCCAGGCATTTTGGAAAAAATACGTGTGCAATCCAAGGAAACACTTTCACATGAAGTTCTTGCACTTAGAAGAGAATAGTCATTTACTGGCCTTTCAGGCTTGTGATTAGTTGGCTCACACACCCACGTATCATCATCCATTCTGAGACTGGCTCACACAAAGAGTTACTGTAGTACTCACTGGGACTGCACACAGGCATAATGAAAATTGTTTCTACACAGTCCAAGAAATTGACAATCTGCCACCAAAAAGGTGTCTGAAGGAGAAAAAAAGAGCTATGTGAAGCTTCTTTCTTTCTTGTTGTCAACGGGGGATAATCT
>VXBX01009313.1:90436-174501 GCA_013400415.1 Scytalopus superciliaris | reverse complement strand
ATATATATATATATATATATATATATTTGCTTTATTAACATTGAGGTGTAACACTGCACTTAAAGCACCATTCAGTTTCACAGACAGTCTTAAAAACATTTCAACAAGCAAATTAAAACAACATCAAAACAGATAGTGACTTGTGGAGAAATTAAAAATTAAGTAAGTGCAAGCATTACAGATGAATGCAAAAATTTTTGCAGTGATATAATCTTTGATGAACAACTGTGTCTTCAAGAGGTGCATCAGGAAAAGGTATGCTTTGTCTCTTCATTTATGAAAACCGCAACTTCATCATTAGCAAATAACAAATTATATTCTGTAATACTTTTCCTGTAACATTTTTCCTTCTGGGCATTAATTCTAGCTTAATTATGGAATTCAACTGTAGGCAACTTCTAGGTCTTCTGAAGAAGGAAGGACATTATTGTACTACTTTGACATTGCCAGATCTAGAAATTTGGGCACCCAAGACTGATCTCGTGTTTGGAAAATCAAAGGAAAATATCACATTTTTACTCCTTAGAAGTGGTATACAGTGATGAACAGTTGCTATTACACTTTTGGGTCCCTATTCATGTCAACCACAGATCTGTCACTAATTTTTAACAATGTAAGAATAATACTTGCTCATTAAAATAGAGTTTTTCTACTTTTTGTAGTGTGCGACAGCAAGTAATATGCTGAGAAAAAACATTCTTTTGTGATGGTTTTGGCTGGGATAGAGTTAATTTTCTTCACAATAAGTGGTATGGGGCTGTGTTTGGATTGGTGCTGAAAACAGTGTTGATAACACAGGGATGTTTGTGTTATTGCTGGGCAGAGCTTACACAGCCCCAAGGCCTTTTCTGCCTCTCACCTCACCCCACCAGTGAGGAGGCTGGGGGTGCACAGGGAGTTGGGAGGGGACACAGCTGGGACAGCTGACACCAGCTGCCCACAGGGACATCCCAGACCATATGGCATCATGCTCAGCACATAAAGCTGGGGGGAGGAGGAAGAAGGGGCAATATTTGGAGTGATGGCATTTGTCTCCCCAAGGCATTGCTCCACATGTTGGAGCTCTGCTGTCCTGGGGATGGCTGAACAATGCCTGCCAATGGGAAAGATTGAATTAATTCCTTGTTCTGCTTTGTTTGCATGCATGGCTTTTGCTTTACCTATTAAAGCATCTTTACCTCCATCACAAGTTTTCTGACTTTTCTCACGTCTTCCCATCCTGCTGGTGGGGCAGTAAGTGAGTGGCTGTACAGTGTGTAGTGGCCAGCTGGGATTAAAGCACATCTTTCAGAAACGTAAGTAAAAGCCAAAAATTCTACTGTTGCTTGGTGTAATTTTGAACAGTACAATAATTACAAAGATTATTAAACAGAAACTTAAAATAATGGCTAAAAGAATTTATTTTTTTCTGGATAGACAAGCTAGACATCTTTCCTGAATTAGCTGCAGTTGTATCTAAATGAGAAAAAGTCAAAGCACAGTAAGATTTCATGGATTAAATTCTGTGTTGTGATGCAAAATGGAGAGGAGTCCTCAAGCACTAGGTGATTTTACTGCCATTCAGAAGAACCCCAGCTGGCTGCAGTCATTCCAACAAAGTAAAATGCAAGTCCTGCATTCTGTGAGGAATTACCCCGTGCAGCAGGACTGGCTGGGGGCCACCTGCGTGGCTTTTGTCAGAGGAAGACAAGAGAGCAAGGACTGCCTAAAGAAGAGAAGGTTCAGAACAGTCTTATCAATGTCCACAAAACCCTGATACGAAGGAGTAAAGAAGACAGAGCCAGATCCTTCTCAGTGGTAGCCAGTGAAGGGAAGAGACAATGGACACAAGTGAAAATACAAGAAATTCTGCTTCTATGACAAAAAAAAAACTACATTGAAACAGAGAGGTGTGGAGTCTCCATCCTTGAGGAAACCCCAAACCCACCAGCACTGAACGAGCTGCTCCCTGAGCCTTCTGCTTTACCTGGCTCTGCTTTGAGAAGGGAATTAGGCAGGATGTCCCCCTCCAAACTCAGCTAGTCTACGATTCTTTGAAAAGCACAAGGCAAGCCAGAATGAGCTTTCTGAGCTATATGTAAAATGCATAAGTATTAATACAATTTAATAATTAATCTCCTTGCATGCACATCAGAAGCTGGAGGCCAGGTCAATACTCAACAAAGTTGTAAAAAGAGCGATCAGAGAATTTTAAGCAGGAAAAAAAATAAGGTTTTCTTGCATTCATGTTGATCTTGGAAGAGTTAAAATTCTGGCAAAAAAAAAAAAAATCTTGGGAAACTCAGCAGAGGATATTTCTAAAACTGACATTTTTCTATGAAAAGGGTAGGAAACATCCTGACTAAGTGACTGACAAGGCATCACAACCAAAGAGTGTTCACCCATGGATTTTGAAGGATTCAACAATGAAAGAGCTGAAGTATGTGCCATATCAGAGAAATGTGAGCATGGTTTCTGTAAATTAATGTCTCACAAACCTACTGATTTTCTCTAAAGGGATCAATGAGAACTTGGATTTAAAAAGAAAAGAAAAAAATAAAAAGAATATAAGCAGGATGGAAAGCTTCACTGTGAGGAATGGACTGGAAGATTTAAGCCTGGCACAAAAATGGAGAGGGAACAGAAAATGATGGGTATCTCTAAAATCAGAATTGTGTAAGGAACAATGGTTCACTCTATCAGCCAGCTGATTAACCACCAAATGAGAGCTGCAGTTACCATGCTCAGAAAGGGCCAAAGCAAAAGGTGCACATCCTTCAAAAGCATGGCATTCAACATGCTAATGAAACTTGCAGCAGGAATCTGAGGATGGCAAAATTCACATCGTTTAAAAACACCCAACCAACAAAGCATGAAATTCAAGGATGAAAAACTCAGCTGAGGTCCACACTAAGCTCATATGCTCTTGGCTCAAGCATTTCCTGAGACAGAAGTTGATGCAGAGTAAAAGAGTATTCCTGGTAAGTGTCATATTTATGTTCCAAATCTGTCCAATGTTCCCAAAGCCCTGGCTGCTGATTGTCGTCAAACATACCAGATTTTGATCTGGCACAGTGCAGTCATTCTTATGGAGGGGTGCATGTTGTTCTCATAGGAGCCTTTGGAAGTTGCCCAATAAGAAAAACTAGTGATCAAATCCAGACCTGACCATCTGAAAGAGTAATATCAAACCAGAAATTTAAAGCAAATAAATCAAATGCACTTACCCTCATGGGAAGATGGGAAGGTGCAAGGACTCCTTGTGCCTCAGAAACTTCATTGCTGCCATTGCCACTGCTGTCCCCCGAAGCCTGTGCAAAACCCAATCATGAGAGCAAGTCCATAAAAGTCAGGGAAAAAAGCATGATCTCCAAGGAACTGGCAGCTTCCATGCAGAAAAAACCCCTTTTTCTTTTTCAGTTGGTGAAGCCTCAGTGTCATTATGATGTCAACTTATTTCAGTACTTACAGCATTTCATGAAAATGACCCTTCAGAAAAATAAAAGCCATAGTTCATTTTCTGAAAGCTGTTTTAAACAAAATAAAATTATGCTTTTTGAAAAGTCACTTTTGAGGGCTGTATAGTAAAAATAAAATTCCCACACAGAGATAGCTTTAAGTATGATACAATGTTTCCAAGCAGAAATAATGCATTTAGTATTATTAAAAATGTCAAATGGAAAATTACTTTGAAATCTCTGAGGGAATGTTTATAAGAATACTTACATAAGGATCATCGTCTTCACAATGGTCTTCAGTAGCCCTTGGGTCAGATTTGACTGTCAGATGCTGAATTGAGCCCTACATGGAACATCAGAAACAGGTCAGGAAAGTAACACTTCAAGGAGCATATGTGAAGGGAGGTGGGGATTGAGGTGTGTGAATTAAACAAAGCCACAAAATACCCCAAACTCTGTTCTGAACTGCTTGAAAAGTACCTGAAGCATAACATTATATTACAATAATTGTAATCATCCCAATTTAAAGATGTAAATACAATTGTACGTTTTCCTTTTGCAAAATGTAGAAAGAATTGAAGCTGACAGAGTACAGGGGCTGTCGTGTCCCAGTGACACCACAATTGCCACACTCCGTTGTTACTGCCCCAGCTGAAGGATCTAGTCCTGGATTATGTCCTACAGTCTGTAAAGCACTGTCTGCTTTTTCTAGTTCAGAAGCGCAGCTCCAAATCTGGCACGTGAAAACACCTAATAATGGAGACAAAGGATGGGAAGGGAATACCAATAAGTGATGAAGTGGTTCAGAGACAAACCAGCTTAAAACTTTCCAGAGAGGAAACAAAGGAGATGGATTTTCTGATAACAATGGTTTCTTTTTTCATAGTTACAAACTGCACTTCTCAGACATGCTGAAGGAGCAGTAACAACTTAATTTTAAACATTTAACTGTTGTTTCTTGGATTACAAGGACTCAACGTGTTTTAAGACACGTGGGGGACATTTCCCTATTGTGAGATCTCACAGAGTTAGACATGTTGCACACAGAGGGCAAAACGATAGATATTTAAATCAAGAACCATTTTACCTAACACACATGACCTAGAAGATTTTGGAAAGGAATAGTCTATGATTCCATCTTTAGCAATCCTCTAATTTCTGTATGTTTCAAGACAATGAAACTCATACAGGTGGTGCCTCGTGAGTTTGCTGGCATTCTGAGGCAACAGCTCAGTAATCACACCCGTCCTATTTCTCTCAAAACTTCATGGACAACTTGGATATTTAATGGTGTCAGACTGAGTGAACTGTCAACAGTTCACTGAAAAAATCCTACACGAAAGGGGGCACAACCACACCCTGGAGCAGTGATGCTTTTTTTTCACAGTCAAGTGAATCACCTTTGGAGAATACATTTTTCTCCTCTTGCTCTAATCTGTGGCCCTGGATGGTGAAGGAAGCAAAATGGAGAGCTCTAATATTTCCCAAGTATTGTTGCTAGCCAATCACTCCCACTAGGAAAGTCATGGAGCAGCCTGCCATGGTTGAGATGGTAGGTATGAGATATTGTATTTCCTCTCTGGGTCTTCTGCCTGCTGCTGCCTTCCCTTTAAAGCTGGTTTGCAGCACTTGGCATCATCACTGATTCAGTTATATTTGGTTGCTGTCTGGTTTCTACTTTTCTTTACAAGCATCAGGGCTAGATTTTCCTTTGGTTACAATAAATCTGATGATAATGATGTCCTTTTGTGTCTGACAACCAGAGCCTTAGACACGTGAATTCCCATCAGCCAGAGCAAATCAGCAACTGACATCTACTAATTTGCACAATCTGCTGTCATTTGTTTCTGTTTTGGGGAATAGATGTAAACAGTTCTTGGCATAGAAAAAGAGTTTGAGGAGGGATCAGGCATTTCATTTTTCTAATCAAAAGCAATTGTGACATACGATGCATGAAGAAATAAAAGCACAGGACCTACAGTACAGGTCACAATTGGTAGTAATGATGTAATCAGAATATTGTCTGAAATTGATATAGTCAATATAACACACAGAACAGCTTATTTTAGTGCAAATATATCACAGTGTGATCCACCATGCATTCCTGTCACCATATTTACAGATTTATTGGTGATAATCTCAGCAACTGATCACCACATGTTTTCCAGGTGGGGTATCAAAGCAGTCTCATTTTCTTGAATGTTCCTCAATCCTACTTGCTAATCAGGCATCCACAATACTCCAGTCATCCTGCCTGTGTAGGAAAGGTAACACCAGCAGGCATTCTTTATAAATACCACTTTTCAACACTTTTTTGCTGCTAATCAATATAGTCCTGTAATTCTAGGAGTTTGGACTAGTCAGATAAATGATAAAAGTACCTTATCCTTGCTGCTTACCTAGGTGGAGCTCACAACCTGCCAGCACGCCTGAACTTTGGTAAGAACAACTGCATTCTCTAAAGAAAAGGGTCCACTCAGTTTTGTGCTGCTGCTTTAGTAATTTAGGGGAAGAGACCTTAATATCACAAAACACTGTGCAAGTTTTTAAGTACAAGGGAAGTACAAAAACAAGACAGGAAAAGTGTGACATTTCCCTTTCTACCTGACCATGAGTCAATCTCACACATAGTGACTGCTTCACATCTCCATTTGCAAGCTCAGTGGCTGAGAATTCCAGTCAGGATGCAGCAAGAGGGATGCTTGCACTGCAGCTAACAAGCCTTGGGACCCTTGCAGTGGTGGTTTTGGTCCATTCTATTTCTCTAAAGCACCTGATAGCTTATAATTAGCACATAAATTGTAGAAATGCAGCTTTATTTTCCAAATATCTTTATCCTTGATGACACAATTCTCTGTCCAATATTGAATATGAGTACCTAACTAGTAAGAGTTTAAAGTAATGACTTTCTAGTAAGGTATTATTCTCAGAAATTAAAAACATGAATACTCTGAAATCTGCCCTTCTTAGAAAGGCCATAAAAATGAATGTGATATATTTACTCTGAAGTTCCTATTATTCAAACTGAGCGTTGAGCTTAATATCTGGGCCACTAATAAACTTCTGAGGTTCTCAGACCATTTGCATTTTAAACCAGTTTATATATCTGCACTGCCCAAGGCCTAGACAGATATGGAAAATACAAGCTGTATGATTTGTAGCCTCATTTGGGATATAACCATTGCAAGCAGGCTTTCATGGGCAGAGAGTATTAAACACTGATGCATGTGAATCTATCAGACAGGACTTACTGTGAACTTTTCCAGTCCTGTGGCTCCTGCATTACCAACAAATATCCCAGAGCCAGATTCAAATACCAAGGTTCGAGCTGACCTTTGAAACTGAAGTCTCTGATATTCTTCACAGTCCATGAACAAAGCAACATCATTTCCCTGAACAGTCACTGTAAACCTGTTCCACCTGTTAGTCATCACTGGCACTTTAAAGGAAGCAGCCTCTCGGGAGATATGGGATCCAGGCTCCGTGTAGTACATAATTATTCTCTGGGTGCTGTCATCAACGGGTGAAATTCTCAGGCCCAGGTAGATTGTCTTCTGGAAGGCATCTGTTATTGCAAAGAGCACTCCTCCACGATCACTGCTGGGTTTCACTGTGACTACAATGGCGAAATCTCTGTAGAAAGGCGATGGAATTATAGCACTTGTCAAGCGGCCGATGTTGGAGTCGGGCCCGAAGCTGTAAGCTGGGAACCCCCCATAGCCGGTCACAAAGTAGACAGAAGGAGGGAGAGGAACTCCTATTAACTCCGTGAGGTCAAGGTGTCCTTTTGAGCCCCGTTCTGCAAAGTACACGAGAAAAAACACGTTATTTGTTCTTGAGGTGCACAGCCCGTTTAATTTAAATGATTTAAGGAAGGCTTGAAAACTGCAGTGCGCTGTTATAATACCAGTAACATACTTCTAATACTTCAGGCCACAGTTCAGGTAGTGCTTAAACACATCTAGCTATATATACACAGCATTCTTTGGCCCTTGACTAACTGAGGTTACTCCTATTCTAACGAAAGGCACATGTAAACATTTGGTGAAATGGAATGGCGACAAGTATTTCCCACAACATCTATTTACTTCAGCTGTCCATAAACTGCAGAAAATGCTGAATGTGCTTGTGTAGTGGATTCAGTGGAAGTTGAGCAACCTTTTGACTTTAAATAAACTGAGATCCTTTATCCTCACAAACTAAGACAGTGATAGCTCTCTACAAACAGTATGACAGATTTTCACATAACAGGATAAAATTTACAGTGGATTTGCTTCAGCCCTTGCTTCCACACAGGTGTTAGATCTTTTGTATGCCCTATACTCATATTTGTCTCCTTAGTTGGACTGCAAACATAACAAATGCTACTCAGCAATCAAAAGTCATTTTTGAATTGCTGAATGGTACTTGTTATGTTTTGAAATCAGAGTATTTATGCTTTGGCAAACACACAGAATTATGTATGTCTGTCAAACACACTCAGAGAGACAACTCCTGCCTGGCAATGGAAGAGCAATGACAACAGATAAGTATCTGCATCCAGTTTTAGCTAGCACCTTGGGAAGGAAGGCTCTAGCAGCACACCACAAACAAAACCTCTACCAATTTTCTCCTTCTAAGAAGTAAAAGCATGCAGAAAAAAAACCCCAAACCAAAACCAAAACATTTTTAATCATAAAGAGCAATTCAGTTCTGAATCTACACAGAGCTCCTCTTGCAGTTTTTAAACTTGCTCAGTTACCTGTAACTGCAATGGCTACATAGTCTGGATAAATCCAAATGGAATAGTAATGGAAAATGTATGACAGTCCATCTGTATACTGCAAACAAAAGAAACTGAAAAACTTTGCTTAAAATACCTGATTAACAACAGGCAAAATAAAAGGACCTCAGTCTTTGCTTTGAAAACTGGCAAGCTGGTTCTGATGAAGAGCTAGAGAGTTTCTTCAGCTGCAGTATTCCTTGTTTCATATGCAGTGCAGGCAATGTTCTGCAAAGTGTTTTTCATTGTACTTGTGGCTTTGCAAAGAAATTGTACAGTTGAAATAAATCCTGCTCTGTTATCTTCTCTGTACTTTATAATCATAGACTCACAAAGGTTCGAAGAGACCTCCAAGATCATCTAGTCCAAATGTTGGCCCACCATCCCTGTGTTCACCACTAAGCCATGTTTCCAGTTGAACACACCTTTTGAATCCTTCCAGAGGAAAGTCATTATCTGAAAAAAGGCTGATGTGCTTCATACAGAAACAATTTCCTTTAAATACTTTTTGAAAATACAGAAGCTATGTTTAGAAAGTAGCTCCTTATCCAGAAATCAATTCCCTTAAGCACTTTCAAGTGCTTTGCAGATAAAATGTTTTTTTCTCCCTTTTTAATAGTTCGAAAAGTGGACATACTTTTTTTCTGGTGAAACACAACTAACGGTCTTTTGATTTTAAATCTAATAATGAGCCATGTTTTCCAGTCATACATACATACACATAAAGGAACCTCAACTACAAATAAAATGCATAAGCCATTAATTAGAGCAAAAAGGTAAGGAAAACAGAAATCCTGAAGGAGAATGTAGTACAGATACCAAAGCTATACCCAAAGAGCCATGGCAAAGCGATCAAGAAAGCAGATGAACAACATCTAAGGTGGGCACCAATCAGCTTATCAGAGTCGGACAGCAGGACGCAGCACAGAAGCAAAACTAATGGAAACTGTAGTTTCCCCTTTCCCACTCTCAAAGGAAGATTTAGTGATTGCAGAAAAGCCTGTTCGTTCTCCCCACACCACACATGGAGCTGCAGTCAATCCGCAGTTTCCCAACCAAACAGTAACACACAGAGCCCCAAACACTTGCTCTTTTGGCACAGCCTCTGAGACAAACGAAATGTATTTGCAAAAGGTGGCAGCAAAGGACAGTAAAGAATCAGGATTTTCATCGGAATAACACAAGCCAGAAGGCTCAGCTAATGTCTGAACTTCAGCAAGGCTGGGGTAGGAGCTTGCACCTACCCACTACAGGAAAGCCAAACAAGAAGCTTCTGGTCAAATTCGGTACATACAGCTCATCCCCAGCTATTAATGGATTTATGAGAACCTACAGACACAGTTAAAAGCAGAGTACAGGCTTACAGCCACAGGTTTTTAATTATCTCTGATGAAATTAATGCCTCCCTGATGCAATTATGTTAGAATGAAAATACTCACTTACTACCTCATATTAGTAGGTAAATGCTGTGATATTTTAACTACCTTTAAGCCAGCAGAATAATTTTGTTTCAAACAGATGTTACTACTACCTGGATATTGCAGAATATCCAGAATTCATCTCATTTTTGCCCTAGACCTGGGACACTGGAAGGTGTAGTACAGAAGCTTTAATATTAGCTGTATTTTTTCCCGAAAAGTATAATCCCCTAAACTGGGACGGGACTTTTACAATTTAGAGCTATGAGCTGTGCTACACTTTGCATTTATTACCATTTGTTTCTGTATGTTATAGTTGGAATTGTTATAGATTTTGCAGATAGCTAGCGAATCTCACTGAGTAGCTTCAGGGACCATTTGAGAAGCATCAGTGTGTTGTAAAAAACATCTTGTAAATCAGTATGTGGAGTGTTTCGATACTACAGATGACAATACTAGAGGCTGGCTTGGGGTTTGTTTGTTTTTATGTTTGTTTTTTGTTGTGTGTGTGGTTTTGTTTGCTTTTGCATTTTTGTATGTAATTACCTAGGCAGGGTGGAATTGCAGACCTGCGGGATCCAAAATACTTTTCCCCTTCTCACAAGGGATGAAATACAGAGGAAAGCAAAAATACTACATTGCCTGGAGGTACATTTGCTTTAAATGTTAAAGCACAAACAGAGTATTTATATCTGATAAATGGGGAAGGAGGCAAAGGAAGACCCAGATTCACATAATTTATTACACCCATCTGTGATTTTTTGAGTAGGAGATGCGTTAATTGTCTTTACAGAAAGAGCACAGAGTAACCAGCAACACCAAAAAGGCAACTTTCTCCAACCCAACAGCCTCTGGGGCCACGTCACTGTCTCAGTCTACATGCACAGATTTGACCCCTACCCTTAAAGCAAATGGACCCGAGTACAAGCACATGGATGCAGATGAGACACATACCCAAAGGTCAGGCTGTGTCTGTACTACAGAACTGAGAGCAGTAGCAAAGGTGCTGGAATCCCTGAAAGAACACAGATGCAGAAAACTGTGCCTGGTCAGTCTAGGTGGGGCACAGAGCCTGCTTGGGTGCAGAGCTCCTGGCACCCACAGCACTGCTCCCTGGACTGTGCACACACATGACCTCACCACGGTTACCTCCTCCTCATGCTTCCCCACGTGGAGCAGGGTAGTCCCAGTGCTGGGCCTGATCCAAAACCATCGGCTGATCAAGCTGCATCATAGAATTATACAATGGTTTGGGTTGGAAGGGACCTTAAAGATCATTTAGCTCCAACCCCTCTGCCATGGGCAAGGAATTTTCCACTAGACCAGATTACTCAGAGCCGCATCCAACCTGGCCTTGAACACTTCCAGGGCTGGGGCATCCACAGCTTCTCTGGGCAACCTGTGCCAGTGCCTCACCACCTTTATAGTAAGGAATGTCTTCCTAATTTCTAATCTAAACCTGCCCTTCAGCTTAAGTGTCCTACACTACATGCCAGGGGGAAAAAGTCCCTCTCCAGCTCTCCTGCAGGCCCCTTCAGACCCTGGAAGGTGCTCCAAGGTCTCCCCAAAAGCTGAGTCTTCCCCAGGCTCAGACCCTGCAACTCTCTCAGCCTGTCTTCACAGTCCTCTGAGCATCTTTCTGGGCTCCTCTGGACTCGCTCCAACAGGTCAATGCCTTTCTTGTGTTAGGGACCCCAGACCAATGTCAATCCACTGAAAATAGTGGAAAGACTCCTTGTGAACCTAGCAGGCTTTGCAATCAGACTATCAGTATCCCTACCAGTGGATTCATGTACTTGATGACCCATTTTTAACAAGCACAGGTGAAGCAACATATGAAATTCTATAACCAAGACTGATTTTCCTTGTCTTTTTTTTCCCCCATTTTTTTTAATGCTGTCATGAACTGCAATGCCTGTGTTAAAAGCTACTTTAGGAATATGACGAGAATCTAGACCTTTCTTATAAATAGTAATTATAAAGCTGAGATCTTGCACTTGGAGTAAGTATTTCCTGTTGTCTAGAAGAACTCATCTAAAACTTGGAACACCCACAGTCCCTGTTTCTAGCCAATACAAGGCACTTCCACACAGCCTAACTTGAAAGGTGGTATAAGGTATACAACCATACAGGCTTTAGGAAATTACTACTACAGAGTCAAAGGCTATAGAGTTACTGATAAGGACATTTTGTCAGTGTACTTTTGCCCTTGGTTTCTCTACTAGAAAGTATATCAGAAGTAGAGCTCAAAGGCAAGGCCCTCACCTCTGACACAGACAGAATTAGCCATCTTGGCCTCATTTAAAAGGATACAGTTCCAATGGCCCAAGTGTGAAAGAAAAGAAATATTGACAAGTCCTGTGAGCAAATGAACACTTATTGCACTTATCCTGCAACATAAACACAGTGCTATTCTCTGCCATGCTTTGAGAAGAAGCTTGAGCTGGACTATCTCAACTACATGAATGCAAAGACAGAACTTACAAATATTTGTCATATTTGGCCCCAACCACTTAATGTTTAGCAGTAGCATTTGTTCAGCTGACATTTTAAGGATTGTCACATTTAGTTCTGTCATGATGTTTTTAGCTAGAAATGCCTTTTAACACAATTATTGAGGTAAATCACCTGTCACATCTAGCCCAATTCTGCCACAGGTTGATGAACCACGACTGGTACATAAAAGAGTCAGAATAATGTGCTCAAGTGGATGCTATTTGCTAAATGCAAGAAGCCAACTAGCCTGTTGCTAAAATCATGGCATCTGTTTTTAACTCAGTCAAGGGAGGGCTTGGATGACTCCAGAGGTCTGGGGATGGGAGTGGAGTGGGTGCTGGCTTTTGAATTAAATTATTACTTTCTTTTCATTTTTAATTTATAGCTTAAGTTCACCCAGTGTTTCCTCCTGTTCCTCTTTAGACACTTTTATGAGAGCTGCTGTCCATAATCCTGGCCCATGCCTGTAAAAGTCCTTTTTCTCCATGGTGCTTGACTTTGCATCCTATGGGAGAACACCTCTTGTCACTGCTGTTTGCTGCTGCATGAGCCTTGCTGGCAGCTGCTTTCCATGTTCTTTTAAGGAAATGAGATAAAAGCTATATTCTGTAAGGACTTTCAATACCAGACCAAGCTCAGAGCAGCCAAGATCAGGAACTTCTCTGTCTGTAAACTTGAGCCAAGCTGACCTTGACCCCGCTTCCCTGTCCTCTTCCAGTCCAAATAATCATAACTCTAGGTTGTAAGTTCCCTTTCCAGCAGCATAAATAAACTGTCTCCTTCTCAGTGAAGTAGTACACAGCCTGTGCTGTCTCTGCTCCACACTCAAAGAAACCCTGCAAATGTAAGAGAACATTATCTTATGCTGGATGCAGTTACAAGGTGCAGTAAGAGAATCCCTTCTTCCCTGCTTCCAGGTTGCATTTACTTTGCAGCTAACAAGAAATACTTCTAGCCATAACATAAAGCAGAGAAAGATTTCCACATCTACCCAATAAAATCTAATCAAGTACTGCAAAGATTAAAAGAAGGGAAATACTTTAGCACGGTCCCAGATGTGCTGCATGAAACACCAGAGGCATCATTGCTGCTACCAGGAAACGCAGCATCTGCTCTGCTTACCCAGCTTGAATGTGTTTTTAGCTGTCGTTAATACACTGTTAGAAAACATGGATGGAACATGTTGGTATTAAAGGCTGGAGCATTTCCTTGCAGATGCCTCAGGAAGCCTCAGAAGCCCAGCAGCAAGCTCTGCTCCCGTTTGTACATCATTGTCCTGCCCTCTGCTGGGCACAAGTACTAAATATAGCGAGTTGAATATGCATCTCTACGGCACAAAACACTGCTTGCTTGGTTGATGGGGTTTCCCCCCCGCATTTTATCTTCCTTGAGAAACTTTATTTCATTACAATGATTTCAAACTAGCCACCAAAGGAAAAAAGTTTCCTCCCATACAACTCCTTGCAAGGCTTTTTAATGTGCACTCAATGAACTGTTCTCCTTTAGTAACAAAAATCTGTGTTTTAAACACATTGGTTTCTTTGAGCCACGGCAGTATAGAATATCAAATATAGCACAGAGACTAAGTAGTCGTTGTCCTTCTTTCCTCAGAAACAGATTGAGAGGCAAAAGTGGCAAACATTTTGCAACTCAGCTCCAGTGGTGAGGCAAAGCTAACTGAGCTGTCAGAAATGTCAAGAAACTGAAGGCTCTCCATTGCCTATTTCATGGCCCAGCACGACATATGGCCTGGGCTATATTTAAGGTCAAACAGTCACAGTGACCCCTGTAATTTTATAATAACTGTATGTGCACATGTGCAGGCATATATGTGATGGCAGTGCTACTGTGAGCCTTGTTCCATCTTCTCAGAATCCTGAGAAGGTCATATTATAAACATTATCTTGTGATCCATATAGCAAAGGCTGCCCCATCTTTCACATTTCCCACTTCTTCCTTGACTGTAAATACAAGGCCCAGCACCCCCAATTGCTCCACAATTCTCTAGCATTGCTTGTGCTCCGTTGTGTTGCCCTTGAAGGCTTCTAAAGTCCTGGTAAGTATTTTGCAATGTTTAGAAAGCAATCTGTTATTGGGACAGGGGGGCAGTGTATGTTCGGTTGAAGAACTTTTTACAGGTAATCCTGCAAGTCTGGAAACTCAGAGTGCTGTTTCTCTTCCTGACTATGCAGCTCTCTGTCACTTCTCTCTGTCCTTGCTCCACTCCTTCCCTGCCTGGTTCACACTCTGCTTATGAGGCCTTTTGAGCCAGTGCGTTACCTGTGAAAGGTATTTCTTCAAACATGATTCCCTTTTCTCATGCTAATCCTTTGGGGATGTACCAGGTCTATTAAGTTCAGGTTTTTTTCTTTACTACTGCATAAATTCCATATATTCCATATGCACTAGTTCAAAACAGCAAAGGCAAATAGCAGAGATGCCCTTCATGACAAAAGACTTCCAGACTTGCTAGGACATCTACACTCCTAAAGATAACAATAACAAAGTTAAGCTGTGTAAGAATTACATAGTCTGCCTCTGTCCAAGAGTAGGCACCTGTGACAAGGTTGGACACTGACATTTTGGAATAAATTTGTGTGTGGTGCACGTATGTAACTATGATCTGGCCAATCTGATTGCCAGCTAGAGGGACAAGTGGCCCTCAAGGATTGCAGAACAGCAGGAGCTTTTGCATTTCACCACTAGGCAGCAACACAGCACTTCATAAATCGGATGGGAGCCTTGGCCGAGGGGAGAACATCGCCTGTGAATCACCAGTGCCAGCGCCTGCTGTGCGAGCTCCTTTGCAGCCTCTAAGCTAACATACGTACTAATTTCCATTACTGTCAGAACAAAACAGACGTGAATTATCACGCTACGCTTTTTCTTTCACAATGACCTTGGAAATCAAAGTACATTGCTGTGTATTTTCTTAGGGAAGAAAAAAAAATATATTGCTGTTCTTGTTCTCTCTTTCCCTCTCTCTCTTTTTATTTTTTTTCCCCCTCTTTGATTCTAAAGGAGAAAATTCTTGCAAAGCCACGACCAACACCCTAATTGCAAAAAGAAATGTATTTCTAAGATGATGAAGACAGCTCTCTTTAAAACACTGGCAGAGGCAGCTGGCACTTTCCTGGATTTAACAGTTGTACATGCCAGCAGAGAGTCTCTGCCCAAATGTGGAAAAACAGACACTGACACAGTCTGGCACACTGACCTGGATATAAATTCTCATCCCATATAAAGGGATTGAATGGGAAGCAAGTGCAGAGAACACTTAATCAGCAGCTCCTGCAGTTGCCACTGCTGTCTGCACTAGACACGTCTCCACTACAGGGCTCTGTCGCAGAACAGGGGTGTAAGAAGGAAATGGGAAGGTGTGATTTGTGAGTTACAATTTGCTCTGTGAAAATTAGAAACCTTAACCCAGAAATGCTCCTTTGCTCCTCACACCTGCTGTGGTACACCTTACCTCTTACCTCAGTCGAATGATCTGAAATGTTACCTTCTCCCTGCGTTTCCCATGAGTAATTTATCGTGCCTTTCTGCTTTTCCTCTGACACTGTGAGTGACCCAGAAAGATCTCTCCTGTCAGAAGACCCTGCTGCAGACCATGATGTGCACAGTCAGTGCTTCTGTAAGAAGACAGATGTCATGCTCCTTGCTCTTCCCACTTGCAAGGACACCTGTTCCATCCCAGCAGTAAGAGTCTGTACGTTCATCAAGGCTTGTCTTCAGGCCAACTCTGTATGCTCAGTGCAGGGTGATCTTGCAAGAAGACCCCCAAGCCTACCCAAGAACACCTAAGGACAAGCGTTATCTCAAATATGGCTGAAAAGAGTGCCTGCAAGGAGATTTTGAGTGGGACACGAGAGGAACAAAGAGCTGATATATACTTCTGTAGCTTCTACAGTCTGTCATGGTCACAGAATCATGGAATATTCTGAGCTGGAAGGCACCCACAAGGATCATTAAGTTGAACTCTTAAGCAAATAGCCCAGGGATAGAAACTGCAACCCTGGCATTATTAGCACCATGCCCTAACCAACTGAGTTAACCTGTCCTGGTCTCTGAGTGATTGGAGGCTGATACACATATAGGACATCATCAGAGCTTTGGGCAAAGCTTTATGAAAGCTTTATGAGACCTTCCACTAAGTGGAAAATCACTTAGTTCCAGGTCGGGTTAGAGCAGAACAGAAAAGCAAAAGTATTGCAGTGACTGAGACAGCGTTTTCAGTTTTTTGCTTTGGTCTATGTTGTTTGGGGATTTTGGTGGTAGTAGTGGGTTTTGATTTTTAAAAATTAAGGGGTTTGACCTTGTAAGGTAATGAAAACTAAAGGATTTTTTAACTCATCCTTGACTCTTCAACAGCACTTTGAGACCTGGTGGGCTCTGTTCCTCTCTCAGATGACTAAGTTATCCATCCTATTATGTTAAGCAATAGAAGTCGGTATTTTGTTACTAGAGCTTTATTTTCAAGTCCTTAGGAGGACTTCTACTATCTGCCAGGAGCATCCCTTTCATAAAGGTTCTTAAATTTGTGTACCTTACATTTATCATTGCTTTTCATCCTTTTAAATGTATTATCATGTATTCTATACAGTATTTGGTCTAGTAGCTAATAGGTTTGATATTATAAATAGCCAGGACTCAGAGAAGTTGAAAAATGATTGTGAGATAGATGATATGGGAACAGTAAATACTAGAAGTATGTCTTGTAATGGACATTAGCATTTCTGACATCTAAATGCTTTTATAGCATGAAAGCACCAGTAAAAATGCAGAAATAAAATCCAGCCAACGTAATCCTTCTTTTTCCATCTTCCTTTTTCCCAAGAATTTCATTTCCCAAGAGCTGCATCCCACTATTTTTATATCTTAGTGTAAATCACACATGCTTTTATTATCCTCCTTTTTTTTCATTTCCCCAATGAATGCACTGAAGTTCAAAAAAGTCAATTGATTTCAAACAAAATATCATAAAAATGTCATTTCTGGTCAAAAAGTTCTAGCTTAGATCCTGGCTAAAGTCCTAAATGAAAGACCTTCTGGTTTAAGTATGACTCCTTCATATAAATTCCTAGAATTTTGTGTTATGATTGGATTCTGTTGCCAGGAAAGGGTAAGCACTCACTAAAGCTTTTCCAGCATTAAAGACATCTTATGCAAATTCGTTAGTTCTCCAAATAGTCCCTCTCTTAGTGGAGACACAAACAGCACTTCCCGCCCTTATTCTGTTCCTGATCCACGAGACTTGTAAGGACTTAAAGGCCACCAGGTCCCTGTGTCTTTGTTAAATTTGGTGCATATAAGTTCATACTCAAAGCAGACTCAGAAACCATTACAATGACATGTGCTGCAATTAAATATTCATAATTTCCTTGTGAAACCAGGTTAAACTCAAAGCATCACTGTAACACATGCCTGCAGATCTCCTCTTGAACACAAACACGGCAGGCTGGGTTTGTTCAGCTCAATGGAGTAACTGCTTTTACTGCTTAGAAACCACTGTGGGCCTCTCACTGATCCTATGCAACAACAAACTAAGCAAATCTGATTTTAGCTGCATGGCTTCAGAAATAAATACTTTGCAAAGCATCTATTAGAGGAATTGCCACCTTCATTAAGAAGAATATGGAAGTTTTCTTTAGAAGGGAAATGAAATAAAACCAAGATGCTTGATATAGGTATTTCACCCCATTCATATAGATGGAGTAATGCAGTGCAATGACTTTACTTTCACGTGGTTCAGATGTGCACAGCCTCAGACATTACATTGTCCAATTTCTTCACAACCAGAATTACCAGAAGTTAAGAATAAATCCTCAAATATAGACCTAGACTGACTTCACTGCTAGCTCTGTCAGATAGCTCTGAAAAGGTCAATGTACTAATAAGAAGTTCTACAAACAAGGTTTATCGTATTATTTTTTGCTGTAATCCCCCACTTTTAACTAAAATACTACCACAGGACATCAATAAACTGCTGCTGTTTTTCCCAAAAGGCACCATGCAGAATGTGCCTGTGCTATGAAATGTGCTATTCTATGCAGATGGAGAACAGAAGTCTGTTCTCAGAGTCCAGATGCATTTTCAGGGGTGCATTCCCCCTCTTCACTCCATCTACCCCTCATCACATGACCCAAAATCCAGCAGCTTGAGAAACTTAAGAGAGGTAAGACAAACTTTTACTCTGACTCAAAGCTTCATTTCTCTTGTGCTCTTTCCCAGGATATATGACAGGAGCAGTTATGATAATACTGGAAGGCTACATGGATCAGATCTTTCATCGATGGAGTTCACTGTTTTAATCAGACTGTAGCACATAAATAAGATTTTACATGTGGTGTATGTGCACTGAAACTAGAGTTATCTATCCATGACAACACTGATCACTGCCTGACAACTAAATCAGGCAGACTAGATTGCAGGTAGATCACAATTAACAGTGAGATCACTGACTCAAAGTGAAATAGAAGATAATACATTTTCCAGCTTGGTAACATTCATTTTAACAACTCTACTATTACGCAGAATTATTGAACGAATTCTTTTGTCTCTGCAACTTATTGCCCTTGAGAGCAGTTCTCCACTGCTTGTATACAATGTGAATTAATCAATAGGTTCTGCCTACAATAATCGAATCACCTGTTGGATTTTATACAGGATTTAAAGCTGTATGACCAATGGGGAAAAAATTGACTTTATTTTTCATGACACAAAGAATATATTATGTTTTACATGTGCATGGCCAAAAATAACTTCATTTCCTCCAGAGTATGTAGAGAGTAGACAAAGTCTTATTTTTGGTAAATATTAAAATCTAAGTTCACTCAAATGTCATTTGATCCAAGAACTGAAAATAGATAAAAAGATAAGAGAGGTAAAAGTAGCATACAGCAGTAATTCTAAAGTCCTCATGTTTCATATACAGTTGAAAGTCTTTCCCAGAGGAGTCTCAAGTGCATGCCATGCCAAACTTGAAGAATATAGCTGATTTGCATCTGTATCCAATATTTGCAAATCCATTTAAACTGTGTTGGCAGATTGGCCTTCTGCTTTTAAAGAGCTGGTTGACACAAAATGTTGTATGTATGGCTTAAACTTCAAAGGTTACTTTCTCAAGGCCATTAGCATTGTGATGAGAATAAGAAAGTTATGTACTTAGAATTTATTGTGGTTTTTTTTAATGTTAATTTGAACTGAATATTCAGAGAG
Organism: Scytalopus superciliaris; assembly: GCA_013400415.1. NCBI lineage: Eukaryota > Metazoa > Chordata > Aves > Passeriformes > Rhinocryptidae > Scytalopus > Scytalopus superciliaris. Next base: position 155,167 of record VXBX01009313.1, on the reverse strand, counting down.
TCAAAAAAAGAAACCCACTCAATAAACAACAAACCACAAGGTTGTTGGCATTTTTTGGCTTTGATTATATGCTGTGCTTTTTATTTTTACTGAGCCCTCATTTGTATTTTAAGACACTGGTTTCACCAATTTCACTCATGATAAGCACAGCTGTGTCTTAGTAATAGCAGAACTATGCTGCATGAAGTTTTAATTATGTCTGAATTAGAGCATACACTTTGATGTGTCAGACTCCAACAGAAGTCTTCAGGTGGTGGAAATTACAGCATCATGCAGACTAAAGGCTCCGTGCTGAGCAGTGGGTTCTCCAGCTCCTTTCAGTTGTCTGCTCTCACCTCTTTTTTGTTCCACCATCAGCTGGAATCACTTTCCTCCTCCACCATGCCATATACAGTCAAATATGACCTCATCTTTGTTCTGGCTTTGTTTAGCAGCCTCTTGCCAAATACACTGGACAAAGACCTGCCATCCAGCGTGCCGGGCTCCGGCTTCAGGAGGTGTTTTTCAAATGCTAGGCTTTATGACAAATGTACGGCCCCATTCCCTGAGAACACACCACAGCTTAACCCTGTTCTGTGCCACACGCTGCACAACCTATGCCAGACCTGTGAGCAGTAATGAGCTTCTGTAAGACCAACAGGTAATCAAAGTCTTCAGAGTCTTCTGCATGTGCCAACATTCTTTTCAACAAAAACGTCACAGTAACCTTCCAAACCTTCTCTCTACCACTCCCATTTCCTACTTACATTTTCAGACCTTTCAGGAACATGTAAAGTGAAGAGGATCTAAATATTTCCTCTCTCTTATCAGTGTTTGAAAAGAATATTAAGTTTATATGAGTTTGGTTTGCTTTTGTTTTACAAGCTGTTCTAATAATTGAATAGGAATATCCGTGCATGCTTTTCTGACCGTGGAGTAATTAACATGAATGCTCTGGAATCACAGAGGTAACCTCTTCTTCTGGACAATGTATTGGAGAAATAAGTATATTCCATGGCTGAGTAGATTGTGTGCATACAGCATGTGAAGGGAGGATACAACTTCAATTAAGTCCACATTTTCAGCTTGACTTCTATGTGAGAAACCTAGAAGCTGATGTATCTGGATACACTTTTTCTAAAGTGGTTTTATCAGGATAAATCCCCTTACTGGAAAATCCACTGTCAAATCACAACTCATCATTTGGAGCACTGTATCTTAGGAAAAGACCAGGCACAAGAGAAAGAGCAGCATGTGGAAAAAATCTAAAGCTGTCTCAGTTAGATTGGGTTTTTTGACTCTCAGAAGCTCTGTTCTTGTTAAAAAAACAAAGTAGTGAAACTAATTCTCAGATGGGGTGAATCGTGGTGGTTCTGTTGCCTTCAGTACAGCTATGACAATTTTACATAATACAGCAGCTACTCTCAATACCCAAACTAAGACCCTGCAAATGTGGTTGATGGTAAACCCAAACTCGTATTCATCAGTTATTTCATCACTTTCTTATTTAATCATCACCCTCTTCTTTAAAAGCTAAATATGTTCCACAGAAACATAAATTACAATTCGAGGTGATCATTGCAGCTGCTCGTTGAAGGTGTAACCAGAACACTGAAATTTACAGTACAGAGCTCGGAAGTATCAATTCCCCCACACCCTCCCCAAGCACTTTTCCATCATGATGAGCTTCTTTGTGAGCCGGGTCGGTTCCCAGAGGTCTCTCTGGCAGCTGCATTGCTTGCTTTGGAGTCACACCAAGGAATTAGCTGATACAGCCTGCAGGCTCCTATGTAGGGGTCTTTCTGTTATTTTAAAGTAAGGAAAAGAATGACAAAGTTATTTTGGCTTATAGAATGCAACTAACAGAACCTCAGACTCAACAGGGCAAGAGATTTATCTTGGATCAGACAGGATGTCTCATTCTGCAACTGAAATATTGAGGTTCTGTTACACGACCGCAACAGCCAAAGTCACACAGATGTTAATGTCTTTGGCTGCACTCTCACATCTGGAGCCTGCACATCTGCAGCGACCTGAAGTGACCTAGAGATTTCTGATAGGGAGGAAAATAAGGCCAGGTTTTTAAAAAAACATTGAATAGGTGTCTAGAGCTGTGTCCCAGCAGAGGAGTCTGTGCCAGACTGAAGGGGAACCAACAGAAAGATACACACCCTGACCAGGAGGACAAACAGTGTTCAAAGGAAACACCAGCAATAGTGACAGTATCTTTATATACCTGTCTCATTTAGCAATTTTTCGTGGTTAATAGTGACCACTATTAATGACTGAAAGCAATATCTACTTAGAAACACACTTGTTTGCAGCAATCTGCTATTAACAAACCATCATCTTATGAAGCAGTGCTGTATTTGCAAAGCAACATAATGTATGCAGATAAAAAAGAGTGGATGTTTTCATGTTTTTAAGACTTTTCCTTGCCTTCATACACACTTTTGCAGAAAGTGGTACCCTCATCCATTGGTTTGATCATAGTATCAAAGGCTTCATGCTGTAGCAAAGGATTCCTTGTAAGCAAAGATAAAACGAGCTATAAGGGACCCAACAGAGCTTCTTTATATATATACATATTTTCATAAACACACACACGCACATACACACATTCACTCACGTGTTTTCCACAGGAAATGTGGCTGCAGAAAAGAGAGCTTGGATCCTTTGAAGTCTCTTATTTTTGTAGCTATTAGATGCAGCTTTCTCAAAGAAGTGCCAAGGACCTGACACACAGGGCCTTATTATTATATTTTTATTGATGTATATAAAAACATGAAAGGAGGCTGCAAAGAGGGTGGAGCCAAGCTCCTTCCAGTGGTGCCCACTGACTGGAAAAGAGGTGATGGGCACAAACTGAAACACAGGAAACCCTTGGAGCAGGAGGGAACACTTTTTCACTGACACAGGTTACTCAGGGAGTTTGTGGAATCTCCATCCTTGGACATATTCAAAAACTGTCCAGACATGGTCCTGTAGGCTGTAGGTGGCCCTGGTGAGCAGGGGACTGGACCAGATGACCTCCAGAGGTCCCTTTCAACCTGGACCACTCTGTGCTTCTGTGCCCAGAAGACAGGATTGCAACAGAGGGCCAAGCTTACCTTTACAGTTCCTTCACCCTTCACCCCCATCCAGAACTAATTCTGACAGTACATCACTTGTACAAGAGTTGTGCAAGGGTCTTGGAAAACAAAGGGAACAGAAAGTATCTGAACACAGTGTTTTGAAGGAGTGGAAGGTAACTTGAGACATAAAAAAGGTGAAAAAGATCCAGATAGGCCACATATTAGTATATAGCTAAAATAATCCATATATTTTTTTAAAAAGCATAAATTAGTAGGTTCTAAGGTATTAGTTTGCCCCATTTTTTTCTTAGCCTTTAATTTTAATATTTTCATAGTGAAGAGGGCCTCTGATTGATTTCACACTTTGGAAGTCCTGTTTTACCTTCGACATGATGTGCCACTAAGGAGAAACTGTCTAAAAACCAAAGACTGAAACACTCTTGCTGTGCAAAATACGAGACTGCTCAGGTAATTAACCATGACAGGAGGGTGATGCACCAGGAGCCTACAAGCCTGTATTCTGCTCTCAATCAACGCTGCTGAGATACATCTGTATAGATACGTGTGCACACATATATACACCTTTCCTTTAAAATTTGACTTCTCCAATTGTCACTTTGTAATGATAAAGAATTTTCTTCCTGAGGCCACATGATCCAAAATGCACAAGTGTGACAAGTCCATTCGAATTATGCAACTACTCTGGAATTCCCATAAACATTAAAACAGTATGTGGTAACAGATTTTTATTTTTTTTGAACAAGAGCTGCTCAGTCTGGTTTTGAAGCAGTTGGTGAAGAGTTTGCAAACAGCAGAGCCTTATGCTGCTCCATCCAGTTTTGCCTATGTGGCAGCTATAGATATTTCAGACTAAAACTGGGTATTTATTGCTCATATATTTCCATTAAGACAAGTCTGAAGCGAGCCCTTGTATTTGTACTTAGTCCAGTAGTGGGACAGAATGAAAACAGAAGCCTAATTCTCTGGCATGCTTCCTGCACCCAAATGCAACAAGAATGAAGGGGGTGTGGAGCACTTCAAGTACAAATGGTTATGGTTCACTCTCTTGAAAAAAAACCCCAACAACAAAGAGTGGACCCAAGGCAGAGAAATAATATGCTGAAAAGTGAAAAACAAAGCACATGCCCTCCACAGACAGCTGGAAAAACAGCATACTTCCCTTTGGGAGTGCAAATTTATTTTACTCTTGGTCATTAACAGCTACCAAGACTGCAGCATTTACTCACCATAGCCCACTAATGAACTTAACTGTGCCATTTTTGAGCAAAAAGGAGACTTTTTACAGGTCAGAGAAAGTCTCTCCAGAGGGATTGGAAATGCCTTGTGCCCTCTGATTATCTTCATGCACCCATTTTGTGTTTGTTTTGTTACAGCGTTGTTTCTTAATTAGCCTTTTTTAATTGATGAAGACAACACAACCAAATTCTTGTGATATACAAGTAATTCTTTGAAGAGATGCATTGATGCACATTATCTCACTGTTAAATAAAACATGAAGTCATGCCAAATGTCTTTGTATTGTATTTCTGGCATAGTTTAACAATATACAATAAATTTAGATTCCAAGGTTTCTGGGATTGTATAAAAATATCATCATCACTTAACATTAAGGCAGTAATTTCTACTGCAGCTTGCCTGCCTTTACAGTTTGCCATGACTTGTTTGCCTCCTCATAAAGCCAATAAGGATTGAGCCTTGAGCTCAGTCAATGAGCTTAGTGTTGAAAAGACTTTCAACTTAATGTTGGAATTTGTGTATTCCTGGACTGGCCAGTTCTGCAGCCTTTTTCTGTGTGGAATTGTAAATCCTTCAGCCCTTTCAGAGGATCAGGTCCTGACTGCTGAAATTATTCTACTTGGCCGACAGACTTTCAGTCTTTTCTTTCAATTTCTTTTCTGTTGGAAACTGTGAAATATAACCAAGTCCACAGGGGATTTTTTTCATTACATATATTACTCCATCATTTATACGTTGAGCTTCTAGGAATGGTTGCAGAGTTCTCGCTCTCCACTGCAGAAAAGAAACAATACTTTAAGGAACACACATAGTTTCAACTTTTAAAGATTTAAAGCCAGGGAAAGGTAAAATTGAAATTACTTTTGAATACTTGTCACATTTTTCCAGTTAATTTCAAAGAGGATCTTGAGTTGAAAGAGGAAGCAGATTGACTGGAAGCCTAAATGTAATCCTTCTTCACTTCTTTCTTAATGTCTTCATAATTTCATCATATGTATTTATGGCTGTCATGCTCTTGAGAACTAGTTTTATAATTCGTTTTTAAGTTTTCATTTTGATGGTAAAAATGAATGGGAGTTTATTGCTTATCTTCTGAATCAGTTTCACTTATGACAAAATGTGCTTTAGCTCAAAAAATGAAGCCCCACAAAGTATCATCTGCTAAATGTATGATCCAAATGTTAAATGCCTCAGTCAACGTTAGATCTAAAACACGATTACAGAATAATAGGATTTTTTTCCAAACACACACTGCTTGACTGTTTTCCTTATACAAACTGCTCCAGTGGCTGCCTTTCTCATTCTACAGTTTCCTACATTCCATAGGAATTTCTTTCAAACCATACACTGATCAATGGAGTTACTGTTTGAATTACAGCAGTGTGGATTCGCACTTTGTGAAAGATGTTTTTCTAGGTGCAGATCTGTTAAAGAAAAGGGCCACTGCCATGTTTTAACAAATTTTCTTTGGTGCAGCTTCACTTCATTTGTCCCCAGCATGCTACGGGTTGTAAGGGGCCACGCAAAGCAGAACTATTTATTTTATAATCACATTTAATAACACTTACATTTTGAAGCACAGATTTTGCAAACTGTATTTGGGGCTGATCAGAATTCTATGCTTAGATAACATACTCTCCAGGCATGCACTTCACAGCAAATTGTTCTCTAATGGAAGTGAAATGAGTACATAGTGCAGAAATACTTGAAAAAAGAATGAGTGACCCCTCTAAATAATTACTTCATTTATGTTTCTGAAACATGTTTTTTTTTCATTTCCATCTCTTCAAGGCTCACACCAGAACTACTGAAGGTAATAAAAGTAGATACTTCTTCCATGGCCACAGAGTACAAAGCCTTCCACACACAGAGTGCAGCAGCTGAAATCCAGTGTTGTATCAGGGTGGGATTGAGTAACAGTGTACCCAGAAGAGGATGACATTGCCAGTGCTGCTTTTCAGGATCATCTTCCCAAGAAACATTATGTTTTGCTTTCCATTGCCAGGCTATAGGGACTGTTGTGGATATCAACCAGTTAGAAATGTTAAAATATTTATCTCCAAGGAGGCACATCACATCTAGAGTGTTCATGGCTAACCAGGCTAAGCCAAACCTGGTCTGACCTAGTAATGATCACGAGCCATTTGGGTGGAAATTTGGAACAGGTGATCTTCAGAGTTCCATTTCTTTCAATCTGTATTTCCATTGTTTTGTTTTGAAGGTGAGAAGTCATCTTTTGTTGCTGTCAATACTCACTGTGGATGTTACTGGCATTTTAAAGAGAACTAGGAGGCAACAACTTTGCTCTGAGAACTTTGAGACCACATCACGAAATTTTATGCATGCACTTGAAGACAAGAACATGCATTGATTTGATGGGGAAGTAACATGATGAGAAAAATCTTGGAGGGGTGGATGAGTGGTGGACAGCATTTCTTTTGAAGAAACATTTATAAAAAGGTTTATGGAGAAGCACATGGGGGTGAAAAGGAGGGGTAAGCAACAAATGCTAGGAAAGGAGGGTGAATGGGAATTGCAGTCAAAAAGAAACACGGGAGAGGTCTCAGGCGCTTGAAGTGCTATGAAAATTCATGCCCTTAATCGTAAGGCAAATACCAAGGCTACAAACACCTAAACACTCATACAGCTTTGCTTGCCAGGTATTTTCCATCCTAGTAATTTATATGGACACAATCCTGGGAAGTGTGGAAAAGCAGCTTCCCAAGTTCTCCTTCTATCAGTTTCAGAAGTTATTGGACATTTTCAAGCCTCTTCTCACGACACAAGTAGGCTGTGAGTTCTTGTTTTTTAGAGTGGCTCAGAATGGCACTTAGAGATGTGTCTTTTGGGACATCACCCCACTCCTGTGAGTACTCATGTTTCTAAAAGCAGGGGTATGCTGAAATACTCTCCTAACTTTGGCTGAGCTATCTTCTTATTCATGATCATCTCATTATTACCAAAATAACCTGAAATTTCCAAGAAATCTCTGACAATCAAAACTAATGGTGTATTTAAGAAGGCTGAACATCTTCGTGCTTTTAAGAAGATAGTAAAGTTCTCCTTTGTTATCTGGTGATATCCTCATTGTTCCTGACTACAGAATTTTTAAATTTTTTGTCAAAATTTATATTGAATTTGCATCTCACTGAAACTTTCCATAGCTGCAGCAAAAGAATCCTACCCAATATCATTATCATGAAAAACTAACAGATGTCTTACTCATAGGTAGCAGTAAATCCCCCAAAAGTAAAGCTAATGGCTAAAGGATTATTTGTTTCAAATGGAAAGACAAAGCAACTTTGTGTGAAGAGTTACTAAAACAGATGTTTCCTAGATACAGATGGGTTTCTTGGCTCTGTGATCCAGGATATTAGTGGATCTATCTGTGGCTGTGCTTCTTACAGAACTGATTTGTCATGTCTTTGTAGAATTCTTTGATCTGTCTACAACCAGTAGGAAATCAGACTTTTATGTCATCACTGATCATATCCACTGTGAAATGGATCATATAATGGAAAATATTTTCCATGCAGCAGGGAGGGTTTTTTTTTTTTATAATTAACATGCTTGATATGCCTGTATATACTCACAGCACTCAAAGTGATGTAGTCCAGAACACTTTGCTAAAGCAAATCATGACAGACATTAATAGCATTTGTATTTTTCACCATTTCTTTCACAAATTCACAAATAGCATTATTCTAGGACTATGGAGCAAAATTTTTCTTTTATCTTGTTAATTGTGATGTTTCTATCAAGCAACTTTTCTATGTCAAATTTATGAAATTATGTGGAATTTTTGCTGATGATAAGAAGTGATCTCAGAGAACCAGAATCTCAAAAACCTCAGAATAGATATTCCTCTGTTACTGGTAACAGAAAATATAAAAATGAGCACAGAACCAAGCAAATACCTTGTGAAAGAACTGTAAATGTTTTAATCCTTGCAACAGGATTGAAGGAAGAACGTGGAGAATGTGAAGAAAGAAAATAAGACAAATGAGGCAAATGTTACACAAATCATTTTCTAATACATGTCCTTTAAATTAGCAACTCCCAGAAAGTCCTGCAGAATCTTATTGAAAGCATTACAAAGTATTATTCCAGATAAGTCTTGATATAGGAATATTCTGATTGCATTTGCATTTTAAGCATATGTTGTTGCTGATAAAAAGCCAACTGTGAGCTTAGCAAGTGTATTGCAAAAGTACTTGGCAAGAATTTACCTTCATGAGATAAATCAGACTGTGTGTCAGCACTCAGCCTTGAGCTACCAGGATTTACTATGGAATTTAGCATATTGCAAAGAAGGGATGGTGGCTCTGTTAGGCTGTGGTTGATGTCTGACTGTGGTATTTTTTATTTTTTTTAATTTATTTTTATACTGCTCAGTGGCAGAATATCATAGAATCATAGGATGGTTTCGTTTGGAAGGGACCTTAAAGATCATTTTGTTCCAACCCCCTGCCATGGGCAGGGACACCTTCCACTAGACCAGGTTGCTCAAAGCCCCATCTAACCTGACCTTGGACATTTTCAGGGATGAGGCATCCTCAGCTTCTCTGGGCAACCTGTTCCAGTGCCTCACCATCCTCACAGTAAAGAATTTCTTCCTCATATCTAATCCAAACCTATCCTCCTTTAGTTGAAAGACATTCCCCCTTGTCCTATCAGTACATGTCCTTGCAAAAAGTCCCTCTCCAGCTCTCTTGTAAGCCCCCTTTAGGTACTGGAAGGTGTTGTAAAGCCTTCCCTTCTCCAGGCTGAATAACCCCAGCTCTCCCAGTCAGTACTCACAGAGCAGGTACTCCATCCCCCTGAACATCTTCAGGCCCCTCTTCTGGATCCACTCAAGAAGGTCCATGTCTGCCTTATGCTTATTTTTCTGTTTTTGAGTATTCTGATTGGTCATTAAATGATTGAAACACTGACAGTGGCATACCTTTAGTCTGTGTATTTTTTTTAATCTACTTTATAGTCATCATAAAAATGTTTTCCCTTTGATTATCTGCTTTTTATATAATTTCTTGTAACAAAGATAGCAATAACAATATCCAAATTCACTGCCCAGTCGGGTTCTCTGGATCATTGGCCATGACAGTGCTAAAGGAAAAAAGCCATGGAGTTTGCAGTGCATGGCATATTTCTCTCAAAATTGTTTGTGCAACTTCTTACAAAAGGTAGAAAAAGAAGTCAGCTCTCAATTCTTTCAGTGATTTCACACTTTTCATATAAGTCAGCCGAGGAAAACAGATAAAGACATCTCACTGACTTCTGGTTATCTTTATGGTTTCTATCACTAAAACACATGGAATCAGGTACTTGGTAAACTTCATGAGAGAGGTTTTGGTTGCAGATCACAGAAATAGAAAACCTCCAGGCTGGTCAAGTCAAAGTCCTCTTTGATGTTTATAAAGCTTGCAACTTATGGCAATTTTTCTCCATTCTACCTCAAGGTTCAAAATTTTTTCAGAAATTCTGAAAACAAAATTTTTGCACCAAATTCACAATCTCTTCATATAGGTGGTTGAAAATGCTTTTCTGTCATAGAGATCTTCAATGAAAGTCCTTTTGATCTTAATAATATTTGTAAAGTTCCTAGGAATTTAAAAAATCTTTGCATGTATTCAAAAATTTGTATGTGTTCAGTACACCAGGACAGCCATATTCATGTGTGGAATTCACAGCAATTTTTACAAACCGCTCAGAATTAAGTTGGACAACCTCTAATTTCTGTGCAGCGAAGCCATCTTTCAAAGTTCTTGGCACAAATGTGTTGACTCCACTTCAGTGTCTAGTGAAGGTTTCCAGCTCAAGCACAGAATGGCTGAACCACTCATTAGTCAAATCTCACAACAGTTTGGTCATATCCCAGTCACTAATGTTGAAAAGAATACTGGCAAGATTCAGTAAGTTCCATCTGCCCTTACTCTTTTCCCTGTGCAGTTTCTGGGCTATGCTGGGTTTTTCATGATGCTTCCATGGCCTTATCATACTGGGAGTTGCTTTAGGGTCCAAGCTCTTAGGCAACAGCAAAGATTTCTATCCCACTGGCCCTTGTTTTCCATTGTTTTGTATTGATTCCAGCATCCAGCTTGCCTGAATTTTCCTTTCTAGCAGTGAATAACAACACACACTATTTCTTTTATTCAGGTACATACTCTGGGATTCTTTTTCCCCCCTTAATTGATTTGAGAAGAATTTTTATAATGAAGTGAGTTTTTAAAAAAATCCACTGATTAAAGATTTTTAGAAAACATGTCAATGTCAATGAACTTCTGCCAAAACACAAGCATGTATCTTTTGACAGGTTTGGCATACTACATAAAGTCAGATACTAGACATAAAACAGTAACTGATTTGTTCAAGTCACCTGGACATCTCAAGCTCATGGCTTCAGGACAGTCATGATTTAGAAATCCCCAGAGACAGGGCCTTTATGTCTTCTAAAGTCCTGCTTTCAGCTCCACAACAAGAAGTACAGAAACCCTGAGGCTGGGAAGACTTGGACTAGTAGAACATGGACTAATCTTGACTTCAAAGCAAGGGGCATGAAAATTTCAAGAGGTCTTTCTATCTTTCTCACCTTTAAGCCAGCATTTCTAGAGGACCTGAATCAAATGTTGTGAGCTTCTCACATCATGGGGAGAACTTCTGTGGCTGGTAGCCCCTCTGAGCTCTCTGCATCTTGGAACTGCCACAATGTTAAGACTGGGATTCAGAATCACAGAATTAAAGCATGTGCCAAGTTGGAAAGAACCCACAAGGACACTGAATCTAACTTCTGGTCCTCCAAAGGCCCATCCCCAAGTGTTGCACCATGTGCCTGAGGGTATCATCCAAATGCTTCTTGAGCTCTGTCAGGCTTGGTGCTGTGCCCACTGCCCTGGGGAGCCTGTTCAGTGCCCAGCCACCCTCTGGGGGAAGAACGTTTTTCTAATATCCAACCTAAACCTGCCCTGACACAACTTCAGGCCATTCCCTTGGATTCTGCCACTGATCACCACATGATCAGTCTCTATCCCTTTGGGTCCCCTCATGAGGAAATTGTAACTGCAATGAGGTCTCCCCTCAGTCTCCTCTTCTCCAGCTGAATAGACCAAGTGCCCTCAGCTGCTCCTCATACGGTTCCCCTCTAGGCCCTTCATNACTTGCTCAGTATGTGTTCCAGCCCTGTGCCCAAGTCATTGATGAAGATATTGAAGAGCTCAGGGCCAAGGATGGAGCCCTCTGGAACCCCACTAGTGACAGGTCACCACTCTGATGTCACCCCAGTCACTATTACCCTCTGTGCTTGACCCATGAGCCAATTGCTCACCCAGCACATTCTGTGTTTATCCAGCTGTGGGATGGACAGTTTGTCCAGAAGGATCCTGTGAGAGACAGTATCAAAAGCTTTACTGAAATCCAAAAATGTTACACCAGCTGCCTTCCCTCCATCAGCCAGGTGGGTTACCCTGTCATAGAAGGAGATCAGGTTTGATAAGCAGGACTTTCCTCTCATGAAGCCGTGCTGACTGTGGCCAATGACTGTGTTGTCTTTCAGGTGTTTTGCAGCACATCCCAGGATAATTTTCTCCATAACTTTACCAGGAACTGAAGTGAGACTGACAGGCCTGGAGTTTCTGGGGTCCTTTTTCTTACCCTTCTTGAAAACTGAGACAACGTTCATCAGCTTCCAGTTGGCTGGGACCTCTCTGGATTCCCAAGACCACTCAAAAATCATCCAGAGAGGTTTTGCATAAGCAGCTCTTTGAGGATTCTGGGATAAATCCCACCAGGCACCATAGATTTGTAGGGATCCAGCTGAAGCAGCAGATCCTGCACAATTTCATGGTTGACTCTCAGGAATCACAACTGAACTGGGAGATGTTGAACAGGATTCCATGGCTCAGTGACATAACAGAATTTACTGAGGGAAGTGGGGGAAAATTGTTAAATGTCAAAGTTTTGCATTTAACCCTCACCCTGACAAATTATTATTGCTATTTTTATTTTTAGAAGTGTCAGAAATGCCTAACAAAAGCAAATGCTTACTTTTTTCTGGAGCTAAATCTATATTAAGCTGATTCTTCAGCTCACTCTTAACTTCAGCAGCCTTCCCATAGTGAAACTTGTGAGTAAAGCATAAGCCTTTTTAAGGAAGGCAAAGGTACAAGCTAAAACTTAGGTTTAATTGTAGCAGGTTTGCCTTTGCCTTGGCGTAGTTTCAAATGCAAGGACATATCCAGCAGCAATTAAGCCCAATTTGGTCTGCAACAGAAATAAAAGAGGTAAATAACATCCCTAGCACTGCCTCAGCAGGTGCCAACTTTCTTTCTGTACACTGTTAGCAACAAAGAATGCACCCCCTTGCTATCTCACAAGATATCTATTCTCTTCAATCTTCAGTGATGGCTGGTGCCCAAGTCAGAGTACATGAAAATCTGAAATGAGTAGTTGTGGAATAGGCTTCCCACATAGAAAACTAAATCCTTCAAATCTTGCAAAATCCTTGCATCTTTTCACTGGTCAGCTTGCACCTGCAGGAACAAAAACTGTATTCCTTCCCAAAGAATAAAAAAATTCCTTTTCAGCTCTTGCATTAACTTCAGCATTTAGTTCATCCAAATGAACGTTGTTGTAGGGGAGTGGAAGAACTAAGCCACTATTAGTACATAAAAGCTCATTTCCTTTAGGAATAACAGGAGACCATCTGCTGCAACCAAAAATTATTAGAAGTTGATAGGCATCCAAAAGCAGTTTTCCTTCATTAATCTCTGTAGATCAACTGCTGCCCTGTGTGTCACACTTGTGTATCTTTGCTCTGGGTACAAAGAGCTCCTCCCCTCACAAATGTGCTGGTTTATGGCCAGAGGTCAGAGGTGTAACAGAAACACCTAAGAAAATAAAATTGCTTTCTCTACAGAATGCACTGGTATCAACTTTTCTTGAGGAGAGATATATGCAAGTACCGCAAAGCTGCATTCACCTGTTTGAAATTCAAAGTAATCTGGGGTAAAGGAGCCAGTACCAATACCAAGTTCAGAAAGTGCAGGGCAATTTCTTTGAAATGATTCAGACTTCAAAGTAAAGCATCAGTGTTCTACATAAACAGAACTGTATGTGTGAACAACTGGCCACAGGATAGTACGTTACAATGTAGAGAAAGAGCAGGCTGGCAGCAGTTATAAAGTGCAATTTCTCTCTGAACACTGTGGGCATTCCTCTATGCATTTCCTAATGTACAGTATAATAAATGACAATTACAATGGATTTCGTCAGCCCCTTGGCACAAAAGAAAAGACATTGTGAACACAGACAAAACTGTTCTCTGAAATAGTTCAGGTTTTGCCGTTACAAGGCTGCTGGCTTTTGTCAGACACAGTAAAGAAAACTTCAACTCCTTTTTTTTTTTCTGTCTGCCAAGGAAGGAGGTTCTCAAGGAGCACATGCCATTCCATCTCTCAAACTTCTTCTGTTGGCCATATTAAAATAACAGAAACAAGGCATCAAAGTTAAAAACAAATTATTGCTAATAAGAAGGCAACATGGCTTTCTCCAGACAAAATATCATGGATCTAAGTGTAAGCTATGCTGCCCCAAAGTCATTATGAGCTCCACACAGCTCTCACTAGGTCTTCTTGCTGGTAGTTATTCTGTTAGTTACCACATTAACTATTAATTTTCATGTCACTAGTTAAAATGGCATTGCGAATCCAGAGAATATCTGGTTCTCTCTTGGCAAATGGGTGTATTTTTCCTTGGTGTGTAAATGTAAATAGATCAGTAAAAATATGATGGAGCAGCGAATCCAAGGACTCAGAAAGATTTCATTATTGTCATCATCATCATCTTCAGTGGCAGAGTAACTTCTGGCATATTTGCAATGCAAGCTGAGAGAAAGAGGGAGTATTGCACAGTGACATCCCTAAGCTAATCAATCTCCAAATCTTATAATGCCCATCCTACTGTGGGCTCTGCTCTGCACCACAAACCCTTGCAAACCTTTCTCCGTACCCTAGGCGGGGCAGAGTTCAAAGAGCACAATTGCATCAGGAAGGTCACATAGGACCAGCTGTCAGAACTTAGATTCCTCCCACTCTGCCATTTGTATCTGGCAAGAATTGCTGCTAGCACAGCAGTGGCTGCACTGTTGCTTCTGTGCAAGAGGGGCACACCACATGCACGGATGAATAATAAGGCAGTATGACAAAGTGAAAGCCTGAATCTAAAGATCATGCAATGTAATTATGATTTTCTGTGAAACAAGGTTATCCACATCATCTATGATGTAACCACTTCAGCTGCAGTAAAAGCCAGGAGGAGCTTTTGTATTCAGCATCCAGACAGGTAACCAGGGCAGTGCTTTCCACTGTACCTTAAAAATCTGAAGGTATCTTGGTTACAAAGAGGTTCATTTCCAGAGCAGGGACAGAGGCTTTATTGTTCTATGACAGCTGTAGGTCTTGTGCATTTAACATCCCCTGCAAAAACAGTGCCAAAAAGCCACAGCATTCCTCACTCCTTCTTTTGGCAGTTGCCTTTGAGCTGAGGATCTTGCCTCTGGTCCCTGCCTGTGCTATGCTGCAGCTGCCTAACCCACGTCCAGCCATGAGTCCTGCTGACCCAGACCCAGACCTTTTACCCAAAAACTTGACATTGGACCTTGTGCAATGATATGGACTCTTGGCTGAACTTGGCTGCCATCAACAAACATACTCTGCTCGTTTTGCTCTGTTGCTGTGGAACTGGGCCCTTGCTGGGGAGGTCACTCGTTCACATGGTTGGCTTCCAGCTCCCTGACCACTACAGAGCAGCCTGCCTTTGATGCTCCCTGACAGTCTACACCTGCCATCAAGAAAATAAGAGTAAATATTTAGAGCACAGGCATATTTATGAATTGGCTTCTCAGTGAAGAAAAACTATGAATGAAAAGAAAATATTCATGTGTCAAAACTTCCTTGTATCTAGAGAAACATTATATGTGTCATCAGATTAATATAAAGCCACAAAGGCATTTTTAAGTCCAGGAACTTTTAGTCTTCAAAGAGAAAATTCTGCCAAGTAAATTCTTTGTTAAGGTCATATAACTGCAAAAATTTACATACTAAGGAATACACATAAGAATTTATAAGTGACTTATGTCACAACTAAGACAGACACAAATCTTTTTCCAGCAGTGAATGGTTTCCACTTTGGGAAGTATACATGTATTTGCTTCTGAATTAAAATTAAGAGAAAGTAGTATAGAAGTGATTGTACACCTGTGCTAGGTTTGATTGCATTTTATGAACTTGTGGCAACTGAGGGAAGAAATGTGCTTGTTTTCTTAGCCTGCCAACATACTCTTCTTTGTTTATTCAAACCCTGATCCTACAACCACTTATACATGAGATTAACTTTTAGAAGCCGAATAAAGCAACAGTTTCAGCAAGGACTTCTTGTTGGCTTTAAGTTTAAAATACCCATAAATACTGCAGGGTGGAAACCTTTCATAATGTTCAGTGATTATCCTAAATTAGAATGCTGTCTATTTTCTGTGACATATGCATATAGCAGGAACAACATGGAATCAGAACAATAAATCACAGCTTAGCTCACAGAGCCACCAAAACCGATACTTTAGGAGTCTGTCCTGTTTATGAGAGTCCTCTGGGTCTGAACTAATTTTTTTTTTTTAAATTTGAGATAAGCATATCTGACATAACAGGGTGGTATTTTAAAATATTTAACTCCGTGTAAAAAATTTTGCCTTGGAGTTAGAGGAGAAATTCTTCTACATACTCTTCTGTACGGCAAAAATAAAAATGTGTGTTCAGAGAATATCAAGAAAATGCAACTGGTCTTATGTATTGTATTTACCATGCTAGTCATATTGTTAATATGACAGCTTTTAATTTTCTGTCTTTAGACATTTTTCCACACTCAGGGTTGGTTTTGTTTTATTTAGAGCAGTATTTCTTGAAATCGGAGACTTAACTTCCTACACTGAGAGTTTAACTTGCACAATAGTAGAAGGACAATAATTCAGGAGCAAATGTCCTCCCAGTCACTGCAATAACAGGTTTGCTTGTATTAATGCAGAGGTACATTCTGCCTCTGTCCCAAACAGCTGAAGTTTGTGACTAAATTCACTGAGACAGGGTCTTTTAGAGACAGGGATGCAACAGCTGCAGAGGATGGACCACAGAGTTTGTGGTCAGTATAACCTGTCTGATCATATCCCCTGAAAGGTCAGAGAAGAAGAAAGCCTTTTAAACTTCAAAAATCCTTCACCTCCACCTTCCACTCTCTTAAAAGGGAGGACAAGAGCATTTTTTCAAAGTTTTCTTATGATCAGCAGGACCACGAGGAAAGATGAGAAGTCATAAGGTTACAGTAACATATTCCTGTGTTCTGCTCCAAGTTTTGTGGGTGTTTTTCCCCCGCAAAAGCATTCTACAGAACTTCAAAACAAAACAAAATGAGAAAGAAAATTGGAAATGGAAATGGAGGGGAAAGAGGGAAAGGGGTATGAAAGAACAGAGAAAGGGAAAGAAGAATGGGGAAAAGGAAGAGGGAAAAGATAAAAAGGAGAAAGGGGAAAAGGGAATATGAAAAGGGTACATTCTTTGACCTATCTTTAGACAAATATGTAAAGTGGAAAAGGGTTGTTTGATTCCATACAAATATTTGGTTTAGTGTTACTGATGGTTGAATTAGTGTCAGTAGCCTATCAGCTCTCTGATTATTCTAACAAGCCTCAGAAACAGTAGGAGATTACGACAGGCAAGGACAATCCAAGTAGTTTAGTATTAGCTGTATTCACTCTCCTGGTCTTTCACTGCCCTTTTCTGAGATAATGGGCAAGTCACTGAGAACCAGATTCAGAAACTAACTAAGTATGTAAAGTCCAATTTTAAGTTCCCTATGCAAAAATCACAGGAAAAAATCATTTATAAGGGCCGTCCAAAGGTCATCTACTCCAATCTGCTGCTCCGTACAGGGCTGGCCTAAAGAATCAGGTTTCCAAGAGCTGTGTCTAGTCTAGTTTAGGATACTTGCAAGAATGAAGATCCCACAACCTCTCTCATCAGCCTCTTCCAGAACTTGCCTGCTGTCATGGTGAAGATCTTTCTTCTCACTTGTTCAATTAAAATTTGGTTTGTCACACCTTTTGACTGTTTTTTGTCACTTTGCTCTGGTTTTGTCCTCTGAGAAGAGTCTGGCCCTGTTGTCTTTATAACCAGCCATGTAGCAATGATGAGGACCATGTCATCACCTTACCCAGGAGCAGAAACTTCTTGAGATACAGGGTGGCTGAAGTAGTTAAGAGAGGCTTTTAGCATCTATAAGTCACAAGTAACAGAATATTGAACAGAAACAGCTGACAAAGTGGTGATGCACCAGGTAAAGAGAGAGAGAGGATGGCAAATATAAATTCCATATACTCCAGGCTATTCTAGCTGCTTAGTAAAAGTTTTGTCTTCAGATGAAGAAAGTCTTAAGTTTCTAAACTGGACTATGAGAGGTTCATTTTGGGAAATCCATAGATAACATGAAGGTGACCCTCAATCTTCAGACTTTCCCTACAACCTGAGAGATGTATTTTAAGTAATCCGGTAATTGAGAACTCTTTGTGTCATGGCCATTACAGAGAATGCAGAGAACCGTCCAAAGCCTGTCAAACTGATTGACTTGCACTTCAGGACAGATACAGACACTGTGACCAAGTTCCTCCCTGAATCCTTGTGCAGAGGCACAAGGATGTGGAGACAAGTGCTGAGTGCTTCACCGCCCCTTCTGGTTTCAGAATGCAAAGCTTGCTCCTTCTACATACTGAGAATCAAAAATGGAAAGGCCAAAGTGAATTCGAGGCACACAGTTGTCCCAGCCTCCTCAGTAAGGAAATAAACACTCCCTACCAACCACTTTGGCGATGGTGTCATTCTTGCAGATTTTGCTTCATAGATTTCAGTCTGCATTGTTTGCATTGCACTGATCTACATTTAGAGATTTATCCACAAAGAAGGGAAAACACAGCAGAGATAAGGATTCAGACAGGGAAAAACAACTTTTGCTCATATCAGACAAACTTATCACACAGGGATAGTTAATACTTCAAAATACTTCAGTGTACTGTAATTATACACAGAGTAGATGACAAGACAAAGTATTCATGGTACTATTCAAAGTAGTCTAGCTTTCCCATAGCTGTCTCAGGGATTTGTACCAAATCCTGTATTTACTAGTAAAGTTTTGTTTTGCTGATTGTACAGGAGCTAAATGAGACAATAACTTCTTTTGAGTACTCTTTATGGATCCTGCCATGTGTATGGAAAGAATATGTCTTGAAAGACACCTAGAACATGAGAATACGAGTAACTTCAGTATGCCATAGAGCTTGTAAGCACATATTCATTTAATGTTCATACTGCAAATACTCAGGGGTGTCTGCATTAACTCCTAGTTGGAGCAGCAGGTTTTTCCCACGTTTTTTATTTTTTTTAATATGAAAAACTTTTTGTTGAACAAGTCAAAGCTGGTGTGGGCAAAGCATTAACAGTCGCCACAATTCTGTTCTATCTTTTGAAATTCTGTAAGAGAAATGTAAAAAAAAAAAAGGAGCTACAATACTTCAGGTCAACAGTGTTCTGTGTGTTTTCCCACTTTTTCCATCCTTTAAATTTTATGCATGTTTACACTTATACTGAACACCATCCCCACTCCCCAACTCTCATCATATCTCTGGCCCAGGAAGTTGTCATGTGGTACTTCTTTGTCAGACTTGCATCTCATGGTAGATGTATGTTTCACTATAAAACAACAAAACCAGAAAGACCCAAATAATGCAAAGCAAAACAAACAAATCAAAAAAAAGGCAAGAAATACACATAAAGAATCAAGACCTTGATCATAAGGCCACCTTAGCAGTACTTTGAGTTCAGTCAAGTATTGTTTGTCAAAAACAAATGCAGTTATACACTAATATATCATACTTTAAAGTACTCTGAAAATTTTTAACTCTTTCAGATAAGTGTTTTTACATTAATACCATTTCACTACAATAACTGGTAAGTTATTTTCATCAAGAACCAGATTTTTTCAGCTGAGAAAACTTGCAAAACTCGTACGTGTGATATACCTTTCCTGTGACTGCATGTGAAAGGAACTAAAGACAGAAAATCAAAAAAAAACTTATACCACGTGTGTTAAGCCACATTCACAGCTAGTCTGAACAGGATGAAATGTTTGCTTGTTTTTTACAGTGAAAAGCAGGAAAGGGTTAGAGTCATACACAGGCACACCCACAAGCACCGCAGAGTGGCAGTGCTACTGTGGAGCATTCATTATAGACGAGTGGTTTCCCCCACCAAGTCAAGAGATATGTTGGTTTGGCAGAGTGTAGAAGCAGATGGAACTGGAACAGCTTTTGGAAAGAGTAAGAAAAGCTAACACTTTGGCCCTCTGAGAATGAAAAAGCATCACATTCACAGAAGTGACGCAGTGTATTAAGGCAGTATGTAGCTAACCAAAGTGGGATGGCAGAAATAAAGATCCTTACTGTGGGGAGACACTGCTCCCTCACATCCCACCCTGTGATCCAGCCAGTGGATTGGAAGAAGGATTATTGAGCCTGATCAATGCAGACTTTGATGTTACGAGTTCCAAATATGACAGCATTCCTAGAAAAACCTTAGATTTTGCATAATTTCCCCCTCAGTTTGCTTTGTAGACCACTATATGCACAATGATGCTTAATACTTAAACAAGGTACCGGCACATTTGTTTCGATTGTGCACAACAACTCCCTGACACCTGAAGATAAACCTTCTAATGCAACATGATGGTACTGAGCCAGAACTCTCTGGGACAGAAAGAAACACAAGGACAAACAGCAACAACTCCAAGTTAATGTACTTTTAGAAATGTTGTACCTGCAGTGTATGCTTGTTAGCTGTTAGTTATCAAATTAAGACATTAAACATAAATATATACAGTATGTATAATGGCACAGGAAGGGTGGAAATGGACTGGATGTAAACTGTCATCTGGTTCACTATCTTTGGTACCAGAAAGGAAGAGAAAGTAATAGATCTAGAAAAGCTACATAGTTCCTGTCCCACCACAAACAGACCTGCTCTTTCTAAGTGCTCTTTTCCCATGAGTATGGCCCATGGCTCAATAGGTTGCAAAAGTTTTGCAGGGATCACTTTTAACTATGGGATTGGATTTTAGCTGAGACACTTGGGCAAGCTTGCTGAAAAGCAGTCATTTCCATTAAAAAGCATTTTCAGTTTGGTTTGTTTAGCTTTGGTGAGGTAGTTCTGGCTTCTTCCAAGGCAATTTTACCAATGTTGATATTAACAGGAGGCAATGCTGAAAGTCTTGTACAAGGCCACATATATCAACTGTTTTCCCCTCACGCACTGAGCTGGTCATTCCATTGCAAAAGGCTACGAGATTCTCAGGCATGATTTTGCCCTTCACACCACTCCTAATCACCTTGTTCTTACTAGAATGGCTTCCACAACTGTCATCTCACATCGAGGTGAGCTGATCAGCCTCCAGATCCCCAGATCCTGCTCCTTGCCCTTCTTGATAATAGGAGTGACATTGGCTTCCTTCCCATCCTTAGGATCTTATGATCACCAGAATCTTCCAATGACAATTAAAAGTTCTATCTCAATGACATCAGCTATTTTGATGAGCCCTCATGGATGTGTTCTATCAGGTCTTGTGGACTTGCATATGTCCAACTGGTTTCAATGTTTCCTCACTCAGTCCTCCTCAAGGAAGGAGTATTCATTGCTTCAGGCTTTCCCAGTGGGCTCAGGGACTCAGTTTCCTGAAGGGAAGTCTTACCAGTAAAAAGCAAGGCAAAGAAGGCATTGAGTACCTGGGCTGTTTCCATGCTCCTCTAACCTTCCCTGACCTCACTATTGTACTCTCAGACAGTATCTCTGTATTTTTGCCACGCCACCTGACACTTTTTCCAACACTTAAATGCTTCCTTTCACTGTGTGAGTTTACTCATATGAAATATCACCAGAGATGAATCAGAGCTTGGATGCTACACTGGTTTATGTTCTCAAACTGTTTTGCAGTAAACCCCAATTGCAGGCTATTCAGAATATCCATAGCTTATAGGAAACTTTGAAGCATGTCTTGGAGCACTGTTCTTTTTTCTCAAGCGTCATCAACCTACTCTTTAGCAGGCAGCACAAAATTAAAATTATTTCTGGGTGGGTTCTGTTCTCCTTGAGTTAGGTTATGTGTGTCACTTGTAAGAAGGGAAGTGAATATAAAATGCAGCCAGTAATGACCAGGAACTATAATGCCCTCTTAGTTACTGACCACTAAAAATGTACAGAGAAAGTCAAAAGCTGTATTTAGCTTTCCAAAGAAGCAGAGCCAGACACCCTGACTACATATGGGACTCTGATTTCACAGGTCAGAGAAAGATGTGTCCCAAACAGGACTGTAAATCAATCCTACCTGAGCAGTTATAAGTTACTATGGTAGGAACTGGTCACACAAGTGGATTCAGTGTCAGCAGGGAAGGTAGACCCAGAGTTGTGAGATCCTGGAGGTTCCCAAGTACAGACCAAACTGGATGAAACTGTTGCCATAAGCCTTAATATAGTTGTAGATTTTAATGTAATTTTACATAGTTTTATAGTCTTTTGCATTTAAAAAGTATTTTATAACCCCTGTACCAAATACTTAAGCCAGATTTTAACCTCTGTGTCACATTCTTGAAGCCTGTTTCTGTGCTAAGGGGGAGATATCAGGCTGTGTTCAGATAGCTACTAGAACATGTTATAGTCAAAATACAATATTGTTTAGTCGTAGTATAGAGATGGGGTTAGAGGGGACTGGAAGAACTCCAAGTAGAAGACGTAATGTGATGAAGACGAGGGTGGGGGGAGGAAGGAGTGGTCTTGGGACCACCGACTCAGTTCTAAGGGGGTGTTTCTGGGGGGAGTGGTTATAGATAGCAAGGGGGTGGGCTAATTAGACATTGGATGTATTTTCTAGATAGGAAAATTAAGTAGAATCATAAATTTGTAGAATTCTGTGATCCCAGCGGGCGCGTCATGGATTGCTATAGCTAAACTCATAGTAAAAGATCTTTTCTCTGCCTTGCCCTGTCGTGGAAGTTTTCTTCCTAGGTATTTCAGGCAACAAACCCTTTCCTGTTAACATTTTGTCTTCTGTGCTAAAGATGAAGCAAAAGACCATGAATGATGATGCAGTTCAAATTAACCTCTCCTCATTGAATCACCATTACCAGATTCAGGCCTCTGTCCATTGAATGTTTGGAATAAAACACGCTTGAGTGCCTCCAGAAAACGCTGGCTCTTCTCAGAATCCTTCGGAAAAAACTTGGTTCAGACCCTGGTTCTTCTCAGACTGGGATGTAAAAGAGCCAAAATTCATCTAAAATACTGCAACTCTGGCAAGGCACATTCAGCTCTGTCAGTTGCACCTGTCATTTCACACTCCTCATATGCAAATACATTAAAATTGAGGTTTGCCTATTTCACTTGTTCTTTTGAAGAATTCTACCTGCACTCTGGTCTCTGTAACATCTGTGACTTTCCAGGTTTAGGAACAGGAGCTACTAGAGATGGGAAGATTACAAGAATGGGATTCACCACAGTCTAAATTGCTGGCTAATTTTGTTGGTCTTTAAACCTGCTGTAATTGTGTGGGTTGCCCAAATGGGAAAAGATTGTTTGAGGACTTAAAAGTAGACATCCTCTCTTAAATAGCTAACATTAATGACATCTGAAATACAGCAATCAGATTTCATTAAACTGTAAAATTCACTGTCTTTCTATCCAAGGCACAGTGCATAAATTGGCAAAGCATGAATTTGTTCAAATGTGAGATAACATTATGAGGAAAAAACAAACCAATACACAGCTCACACAGCAAAGGAATCACATCCAAAGGGACAGGCAGTCTCCAAAACAACTGTTTGATTTGGTAATTAACATTTTAGAATGAGAAGTAAGTTTTTTAGAGCCCTTTGAATATTCCAGACATAAACAGTGCAATCAAATCTTTCTTCCTGATGCTCATTTATTGAAGTGGTCCTTCAAAAATGATTTAGTGGCAAACACAAGCACAATTGAGATTCTGAGTTCTATTCAGATCATGGAAACAGCTCCTTACTGCAGCTTCCAGTATGACCAGGATGCCTTCAGAGAGGAAATGAAGACAGTTATTATAACACTATATCCACCCCAGCTGGTTTCCCCTTCTGAGGCCTCAGAAAAGGCTCAAAAAAAGTCTTCTGTTGCTGGGTAGAGTAGCTTAGGAAACATGCAGCTTTTGTCCAAGAGAATTAACACGTAAAGGGTGTTACACTGAAAATGAATCCATTTAGAAAAGTGACAGAATGGAACAAATTTTCTAAATCAGGTTTGTTCTACTGGTGTTATCAATCTTTTCAGCTACTGAAAGAGATGACCCCAGCTGAACCCAACTGATTGCCTATAGTAAATTACTGTGTTCTGCATGGAAAGGCCTTTTATCAACTATGAAACCAGACTCATTAAAAACATGTGCAACAGCTGGTAACAGCCTGAAGACGTGCCTGACAAATCACAGTGGCTCATTCAATTTAGGCTCGAGTGCAGTTTGATGATGTCCAAATGCTGATTCTGGTACAAGAGGATATAGTGCCATCTAAGGTGTCTTTATGAAGCACTGTGCTTCACACAGACCAGCAGCACTGTAATTGTGTTCTGTCTGTGGGAAGAGTGCACTGAGCCATCCCTATACCAGGTGTGAACACACATACTTAACACTTAAAGCACATACAGCAATTACCTGGTGGAAACAAGATATTGGATGTATGCACATGTTTGTTTACACTCATAATGTTGGTTCATTGTGAAGTTCCAGCTAGCTGCCTTCACACAGGTTGATCATCAGCCAATGAAAGCCAATAATTCAGTATTTCTCCATTAAACTCAGCAGGTCAGGAGGGCAAAGTTTAAGTCTACAGCCTAATGACAGCCTTTCTGTGTACAGAGAGCCAACGAAAGAAACAAATATTTACTCTATGTAAACTATTGCTAAGCATGTTACTTAGGCCAAGAAAGCGCTGTTCAGCTTGGTTAATAATAAAACCCAGATGTCAATGAGATATTTGTAAAGCTTCTTTCAGAGCTCATAAACATAATATAAACTGCAGAACCACATGCATTTAAACAACTTTTTCTATGTTTTCTCAAGTGCATGCACTGATTTGACTGCCAAGAATTGAAAAACACTGATAACTGCCTAGATAGCACAGAAGGATAAATGCAACTTCTGCAAGAGGCTAGAGCAAGTCCCAGGGAGGAGTTTGTCATTCAGACTTCCTCAGGGTTAGCATTGAGATGTTCTGGCTTTAGTTCTGTCTGCAGTCTGGGTGCCAGCATGTTCAGGACTGTGTTCACAGCACCTTCTATTCCCTAACTTAGTTGATTGTTGAAGATGCAAAACATGGAAAAAGAAGCCAGGGCAATTAATGTAAGTCAGGATAATTAAAGGCCAAGCACACACACCACAGGCAGTGCCAGATAGGATAAGACAGACTCCACTTCCATGAACAGAGAGACACATGCTTAGCTGTCAATTGAACTCAAGGGAAGGGATGAAGGAATTTATTAAGACACCAACATATCTACAATCCTACCACACAAACACAAGCAGAATAGGGTACTGTATTTGCACAGTTTTTGTGAAAACAGGAGAAAAACTGCAAAAGCTCTCCATACTTCAAGTGAGTCTGTATTTGGGTGACGAGGAAGAAGGCATTTTACTCCTTACCTTTTTGGACATGTGCAAAGCCAGCTGCAGTGAAATGGACTAAAATTTTTCAACAGACACAGTAAAAAATTTGGAATTCTAACTCATGGAATCTGCTGAGATTTCAGAACTCTTGTTCAGTTTCACGCTAAAACAAAACCACAGTATTTCTCAAAAGTTTTGGTGAAATAATGACCAAATCCCATCAATTTGCAGACTGTGCAACTGAATTTTAAAGTTCTGAACTAAATATTTCAAATTTTAAAACTTTTTTTTTTTTTTACAATTGGTAGCTCATTACTTTAGATATAGGGTTTTAAATGTTTTATCTGTTTAATGTTTTATCTGTTTAAATGTTTAATCCGTGCTATGGGTGGATGGAGTAGAGGTCAGGCTCAGAAAATCAGTGCAGCAGTGATCATTGGGCTGGAGAATCCTGGAAAGCAGTAATCTTAAAGGAGACAGTGACCAAAGGACACTGGATAAAACACATGTCTAGGCACAAAAGGCCACAGGGTCCATTCATCATCCTGTGCCTCCAAACATTTTCATCTTAAATACGCTATTTATCTCTCTGCACTCTATTACTAAAAGGAACTGTGGGAAAGGAAAATGATGCTATTTCTGCAATAGTTAGACTAAAAGATTTGAAGTATGAAATTCTTCGCTCTTCAGTAGTTACAGGGAGAATTTATATTAGTCATGTATTTGAAGCACCAGAAAGAAAGGAAGATTATTCCTATCTCTAACACTCAATACCTGATTTCAGGAGACGAAATCACTTATACCAAACATCAGGATAATATTGTTTATAACATAGTCTGATGATGTGAAATAGAAATCATGAGATTCCCATTATGTCAGGCACTTAAATATCAGATGTAAAAAAAATTCAGTAACAGGAGCTTTTATATTAACAGACAAATGAGTAGGGAATATTAGGCTAGGACAGTCAGGAAGGAACATATTCCCAGGGCAGTCTCCAAGTCTCCAGTGATCTAAAGAGACTTGTATAACTATTCATGGTATGGTTAGGAGCCCTTCTAGCAGCAATAAGATTCTGCACAGGAAAAAACTATCCAGAAACAGTGGGGACTATCTATCCTACTTCTGACTCCTGATCTGGCTTTCACAGAGTAGGGTATTTAAAGAACCAAATCTTCAGGTCATAGAAACAGGCACAGATCCACCAAAAAAGTTGTGTGTCAAATAAATATTTGCAGTTTTTGTCACAATACTTGTAGTTCTAATGAGCTTCTGTTTATTCAGTTTTATGTGCCAGAATTTGGTTCTCTCCTGTCCAGATCTCTCTCATGGACTGTCATTCATCATCTCAAGAACAGCATTTTCACCTGATGCAACAGATCTGCCTCTAATGGATATGCAATATATTGTATTTCTGTCACTATCCAGATATGTATTTCTTAATTCTAATAGCTGGTTCCAGTTTGCTGCCTTAACTAATTACCTGTATACAGCATTACATATTTATCACCTGCACTTAGAGCATTTATTAGTGATAACTATCTGTGTCTTTTTTCTCTTACTGAAATAACTGTCTGGAGCTTTGGCTTTTAGATGCACTACCTATGGCAGTGTAACTTAAAAAGGAAAAAAACCAGTCTGAGTAACATTAAAGTCTGCATGTGTGATATCTATTTCCCATTAATAATTGCTGATGCTTCTATCACATAGCAATCTAGGGGTCAGTTATATGACAAATTTCAACTATTTTTGTAAGATAATAAAAAAGCTTTTTGACATAAGTATCATTGCTCATAAAGGAAAAGTAATATATGAAGCTTTTTCACTTTTCTCAAAATTACATATAAGCTTTAAAATCAGTGTTCTCTCTCACTAGTTAAATGTGAGGCTCTGCCTTCCAGAGATGCTGAGGAATTTGGCTCCATTACAAGAACATAGGATCTGAAAGTACAACAAGACTTTTCACTGGAAGTCCATAAAAACTGGGATGATAAAAGTGAACATTTAACTCAAGAGATTTGAAAATCACAATTTGTTCAGGCACTTACAAGTAGAAACCTCTATGCACTGCAGCAAGCATCACCTCTATGCCTTTGCACTCACACCATGCCTGACAGATTCCTGAGATGTCCACAGTGACACATACATCTATTCTAATGGTAAAACAAGAGTATGTAGTCTGAATTTCTTTGAAGTACTTACTTTCTGTTAATTATTACACTCTGAAGAATTATTGAGAGAGCAGGCATGATAGGCTGCCTCGGAGCTGAGGAACCAATGTACTTACTTCCCCTTATTCAGAATGAATGGGAATTCAAGCTCTCTACTCACAGCAACTTTCCTATAGGAAATGATGAACAGCACACAGCAAAGAAAATGATGATCTGAAATGTACAGTCCTTTCCATATTAGGAAAGCATATCTTAAAATTCACACTTACTCTCAGTTTATAAGCATGATTTGTAGAAGTCTTACCTTCTATGATCTGAGCTGCTGAACCAGCATGGATTGACAAGCCAAAGAGGAGTAGGAGCAAGTCCCAGGTCCACCAGGCATGCCTGGAGCAGGTGTGCCAAAAAAAAAAAAAAAAAAAAAAGGCAGGTGGGGGAAGAATGAGTCCAGAGTGTAACACAGAAACACAAGGGGGAAAAGAAAAAGTAATATTTAGAAGCAAGAGTTCTTACCATGAGAGCATTTTTTGAAAGTCAGTTGAAAGAACTGAAGTGAGGAAAAAGTTCAGTGCACATGAGTTTTATGCTTATGAAAATAAAAAGTTAATAAAAACTGGAGCCTGCTGTTTCTCCTCCAACGTTCAGACACAAGTGGAACAAAGGCAGCACTCAGGCTCTCTGTGTGAGTCACTGCAATTCACTGCTCCAGCTCTGAAATCTGACTCCGTGTAGACTTTCCTGTCAGACCACTGCCGAAAACTTCCTACTTTATTTATTGATGGACACCCCTCACTGCTGTACATCATCCCAGGGCTGTCATTATCCAGCCTTGTCTTTAACTACTGTGTATCCTGACAGACAGTAGCACAGCTCCTCCAGCTTCCCCCTCCGCCGCCCCTGCCCAGTCATAACCTCCACTCACTTATCCAATAAAACACGACCTCCAACATCCTTCCATCCAGCATTACATAGCCAGTGATATAAATACTTTTATGGAATGGGACATTTCCCTGGCCATTTTAGCCAAACTTCATCAGAGGCAAGTTTTAAGATATGAGCAGGATGGAGCAGCCCCAGTTAAATGCCAATATACCTGGGAGCTGCACTGTCTTGGAGATTTTCTGTCATCTACAGAGACATTTCAAAGCACATCCTTTCCTCTGACAAATTCTCTAAGTTTAATACTCATATTTAAAAAGATTTACACCCTGCATGTGGTTTAAGAGCGTGTCTGTATCTCAGCAGCTATATGTGTCTGCTACAGAGATCCTGTAGCTGGGCATTTCTAAGAGTTTCCATTAAAAGTGTTATTTCACCCCTCCCTCCTACCTTCGTGAAAAGCATTTTTCCACATGTAGTTCTTCAAAGCTAACTCTTGCTCAAAGGAGAAATTCTGCAAGAATATGCTTGAGATGAATCAGACAGTTTTAAAGTTGTTTAACAAAGGCTGCAATTGTCACTTTTTGACTGGGACAGAAGGGAGCCTGGAAAGCTTTGCCTGTGGAAAGAGACCAGTGGGCTCTTAGTAGATCTGGGCTGAAAGGCACTGAAGATCCCCTCACGAGAGTCAAAACAAAAAGTGGCTATACCTGGGATGGGGAGCAGGAAACAGACAGGAGTGAATTTCTTTGCAGTAATGAAAGGAAAATCCCAGTCAATAAACGGAATTAGGAAACAATTCATTTTATGGTGAATGAAATACTTGAGTTTGGGGGGTTTTGTTTAGTTGTCAGTTTTAGGGGAGGTTTGAGATTGGGGTTATTTGAATGTGTTGAGTTGTTGTTGTTGTTGTTGTGGGGGTCGATTGCTTGTTTACTTATCTATATTTTATTAAATTAGGAAATACAGATGTTAGGGCTTTAAAATTTAGAATCTTGATCCTGCCTCAGAGTCCCCTTTTAGGTTAGAATCCACAACAGGTCAGCTCTCTCCAGGTATATTTTTAGCTAAGCCACAGGTCCACCTTCTGCGTAATGAGGAAGAAAGAGATCAAACTGTCTTTTAATCAAGGGTCTTACTATAAACACACACACTGTTTTATCTCCTTCAGAGGACAAAAGACCTCCCTTTTCCAGTCCCATAGTTTTATATCAGGGCTGAAAAAAAAGTTCCATCATTCACCTTTTCTACTGGAGACTGTTCATCTCTTTCCTTTCTCCCTCCCTGAAGTGTCTCCATTGTTACCACCACCAGCTGTGCTTCTTTTGAGAACAGTGTTTGTAACATTTGGGTAAATCATATACAAAAAGCATTTATCTCATGCCTTTATCTTGGACACTAGATATTTGTTATTGTCATAGAAAATATTGAGGTTTCAAGCATTCATGGAAAATGTATTCACATTCAGCCTGGCTCACCTTTCCCTTTTTTTCAGGTAATATTTAGCAATAGTCACCAAGTGCCATTATCAGTCCTGTCAAAGTGTTTTTTAACTCAGTTCCCTCCTGCAATAGGAAAGAAGGAACTTTCTCTATACACAAAATGTCAGAGGCTTACTTGCATAATGCCTCCTGCTGCAGTATGGTTTTTGTCCAGTCTATATAGCCAAAACATATGTCTGCTTTGGTGCCTTATGGAAGACTAACCTAATTAAGAGCCAAAAGTATGACTTCCAGATTTATAAAATTTGTAATTATTAGCTGGATTTTTCCTCTGGTTTTAGAAAACCCATAGAATAAAAGGAAGTAACAACTCTCCTTCTCCCACAGGTGCTGTTCATGCAGATGATTTACATGAAATGTTGCTGAGAGTGCCTTTAGTTTCTGCTTGACATTTTAACATGGATGTCTGACCAGTGCTTAGTACTTTTAGCAGTTCTGGCCTCTGCAGTCTGTTCGTTTTGAATGGACAGCAGTGGAGGAATCTCTAAACACAAACAGTTTATTATCCCCATTCCTGTAAGGCATTGAGATTTCTCCAGTTCCTAGAGTTCATTTGTAGTCCCAAGAATTACTGAATATTAACAGGCTCTCTATATCTGCTGTATCTATCTGTCCATGTATATCTTGCTCCCCACAAGGGCAGTGACATTTGTACACATCCAACAAATTTTAACCTTGCTGTTTGTCTCTTCCTTTTCAAACACAGCAGGATTCCTTTGAATTAGGACATATGTGCTTTCCTTCAGTACTGTCTCCAGCTGGAGTTTCCCTTCAGGTTAAAAATCTCCATTTTCCAGGCAATTTCATGTGTAATTAGGATTTCTCCTCCTACTCTGATTAAATTTATAACAGATAGTAGAAATTAATTTAATCTACCATTTTATTATCCAGTTGTTCCCTCTTAGGAGACCCATTTGTAATTCTTTACAACCTGCCCCATCCTTAGTAAAAAAAACCCTCATCAGCAAAGCTCCCTGCACAGCAGTGGTGTAACTGCTGCTCCTCACTGAAGCCTGCAAGAAAGATGGACAGACCATGGAAAAGATGGACAGAGAGGACAAGAGGGGATGGCTTCAAGCTGAAAGAGAATGGGTTTAGATTAGATATTAGAAAGCAATTACTTGCTGTGAGGATGGTGAGGCACTGGAACAGCTTGCCCAGAGAAGTTGTGGATGCCCCATCCCTGGAAGTGTTCAGGGCCAGGTTGGATGAAGTTCTAAGCAACCTGGTCTAGGGAAAGTTGTCCTTGCCCGTGGCAGGGGACTGGAACAAGATGAGCTTTAAGGTCCCTTCATACCCAAACCATTCTACGATTCTATAATAAGGCAGGCAGTGCACTTTCTGTAGGATTTCAGTGGTGACAAATCCCCGCTACAAGGGCTGTCTGTATATTCCTCTCATTTTAACCAGCTGTTCACAAACAGACTCATTTCTTGTTTCTTGGCTTCCCAAAGAGGTAATGCAAGTCATTCTGAGTACATCGTTTAAGAGGTGGATTGCTGCAGAGTGTATCAATTCATCCAGAAACTCTGAATGACATTTTGGCTTTGAATATGATCAGCTGTCAAATAGCTGATTTCACAGGGCTGTGATAATATGCTCTCACAAGCATAACAAATGCTTCAATATATGTTTTTCTGCATTTTTCTCCTTTAAACAAAGCACCTTAGGGAAAAAAAATCTAAAAATGCACCTTTTAAAATATGCATATGAAGGAATCAGAGCATACATTTATGTACCTGAAGACAGGGCTGTACTATATCCTACAGAAGGGCACGAATTCAGGTCACAGAGCCAAAGAATTTGGGCATTTTCTAGCTCTTCAGAACTTAATTTCAAGTAGTTTGATCTTCTGCCTGCTCTATCCCTCCCTCCCAGTATTATAAAAAGCACTGTGAAAAAGTATTGAAACTTTCACACTGCTGGGGCTGATTGGCAAAGAAGGCAAAGAGGGATCAGGGACCTGCATCTCCTCTCAATACTTAGGACAGGAGACGTTTTTAAAAGGGAAGAGACCATGTCTGTCAGGCACACAGATGGGTAAGATGGGCAGAATGGATGCTTAATACAAAAAATAGTGTGCAAAAAGAAGAATAAGATGGAGTAAAAAGCCTGGGATAAGAAGCTGGGAAGAGGTGAGGACAAAGCTAAGTCATCTGGAAGGCAGTTAGGAAGCAGAAGGAAAGGGAAGTTGTGGTATGTTACCTGACACGAGGTGGCAGGTAAACAAGAATAAATGTTTAGACTTGTACAAACTCTGACTCAGTCTTTCACCAGGCAGCATGACAAAAGGGAATACTCTGTGGTACTTCTGTTACAAGCAGGCATCCATGAAACTCACCAGAAAAGCATGGCTTGTGTAATACCTTAATATTTCAAGAAGTATATGCTGTGAATAAGGATATTTCAGTACTTCTGATGGCACTTGCAAGTGTCAATATGCCCCTATCAATTTTTGAGTATGTGTTCTAAAATGCAAAGACATTAGAACTATTAATCAATTATTTTACAGGCTCAAAAATTGTTTCTAGAAATGGCTGAACTGTTTCTGGTGAAGTTTATGGTATTGGCATGAGACATGAAGTCAGTGTTCAGAAACTGTACAAGCAATTGAAATTAGTCAACAGAGCATGTGGGATGACGGTAAAACTAAGCATAAGTAGATGTTCTGCTTGTAATTTAAACTCACTTGCATTGCAACACTGATCCCACTGGTATATTAAATTAATTTATCATTAGCAGAAGGGTACATAGTTTTAAAGCATATTTAAAAAAAAATTAGTCTTCCCCATATTAAGTACATGCATTGCACTGAAAGGCTCCATTCAGACTAAATGTCACACATTCCTTTTACATGAATAAACCCAAAAAGAATTATATGCAGTACTTTCACTGTCGGTCTCCATGTTCAGCTGAGCTGAAGAAACATTTTTTCCTACACACATACACACACACACACACACACACACACATGGACTATCACAGGGCATAGAAAGTAAAAAGCTTCACCAGAATCCTTCTCCTATTCCGTGCAAGCTAGCTTGACTCAAATATTTTCCTTGTAAAAATATTTAGAGAGCTTGACCCAATGAGTGACCGTAGTGATTACTTTTTACACAGCCTTGAGATAAACTTGTAAGAAACATGCTCTCTTACGCTGGGACAAACCTCTTTTCTCTCTGGTTTATATGAAATAGGGTTTTCAGGAAAGTAAAATCCTACTTTTTAAGCCAACCACAAATCTTTATTCACCGTTAGATTATTTTCACAAATTTCTGCTCTGCAAATCATCACGATAACACAGACAGGATAAGGGAAGAGCAACTGACATCATCTCCCTGTACTTGTGCAAAGCATTTGCCACTGTCCTGCACAACATCCTTGTCTCTAAACTGGAGAGCCATGGATTGGATGGATGGACCACTCAGTGGATGAGGAATTGGCTGGATGGTCATACTCAAAGAGTTGCAGTCAATGACTTGATGCCCAGGTGGAGACCAGTGATGAGGGGCTTTCCCCGGGGGTCTGTATTGGGACCAGCACTGTTTAACACCTTTGTCAGTGACAAACACAGTGGGACTGAGGGCACCCTCAGCCACTTTGCCAATGGCACCAAGCTGTGTGGTGTGATCCACGTGCTGGAGGGAAGGGATGCCATCCAGAGGAATCTGGGCAGGCTTGAGAGCTGGGCCTGGGTGAACCTTTTCTGATGTTATGCTCACCCTTCCACTGTTCCTCTGGGTCCCAGGCTTGGTGGTTTCACTCTGGTGTTGGCCATGGGAATGAGGCCTTACAGCAAGTTCTCAGCCTCTGGAGTCCTTTACTGGAAGGAGTACTCTATTCAAGCTGATTGTTTATTCTTCCTCTAACCTAACAGACATTTGCTTTGAATTTAGGACATTTGAAAAATTCCAAACAAAATCCAGGACATAAAAGATGAAAATAAGATATTAACTGTAACTAAGACATAGATTAAAACTAAGATGTGTTCAAAGTGAAAAAAATAATCACATATTAAGATGAAATGTTCAAATAATAGCAGTGTCAGAACAGAAGTTCTTGATCTCAGGAAATTTAACAGGTGCAGTTCCCTCCAGCTGTCGGTGGAAAAAAGTCACTCAAGGCCACAGTATATGATGACCTCAATGCGATGGCTACATTTGCTGGCAGGATGATCTAGTCATATTTGTGCGTAGAAAATATATTTCTCATGAACACCAAACTTCATTTCCAAAGTGACAAGGCTCTGTGTTACAGGGAGGCAGCTTTATTTGCCAACACACAACAGCAGTGGCACAAAGATCTTTGAAAGATATTTCTCTTCCCTCTTCAAATCTCCTTTATCCAATAGCTCAGCTGCCATTATATTACTTAGAGAAAATTAAGGTATCCAACTATCTTAAAAATAAAAGAAATTTGTAATCATTAGGAGACCTAATTATACCCAAAAGCACAAAAACCCCAAAGCATTTTCAAATAATCTTTAAAAAATTCTGCTGGTAAATTATTTTAAAAAAATAAAATTAAAAAGTCCACACCATCTATTCTTAAGACTGACGGGACATTAAAAAATAAAAACTTTCAAAGCAAAAACCACCTTAAATAAAAATGCCAACTTTTATGTCTTAAGTTTCACTTTTCAGTTTACAGAACGGAATTTTTTCCTCAAGAATAATTTTCTATGAGATATTAATCTGTCAAATAACTTTAAAACTAAGGACAGTATGTGGCCACTTTAGTCTGGCATCAGATTTTAGTAGATAAATGCATTCTTTGCTCTTATCCAAGTCTGTCTGTTTCTACTTCATTGTGTATTTTTGGAAAACGCTTTCCAAATGGCAGGCTGTTTTCACGCAATGTTGTGAACTGTCCTCTTCTCAAAATACAGTAAATTATGCCGTCCATATTGCCATTATAAATGTGATTTTTCTTCTTCTTCTTCTGATCACTTGCTGGTTGAGACCTCTGGAAAGCCTGTTCAGGAGAAGGTCAGACCTGAAACCTGCTCACAGGTTGTGAGACTTCTAATGAAAGGAGCAGGGGAAAGAAAAGCTGGCATTTAAGGAGCACAAAAAGGAAACACACAATGCCAGCAGGACAGAAAGTGTGTTATTGCCGAGTGTGGCTGTCACAGGATAGCTACCACCCACAGTCCTGAGACAGAAATAAACACATTACCCATGTGCTTGACTCTTTTACCAGAATTGAAAAGGCAGTTGGTTATAGATCTTAAAAATACGATGCGGGCAAAATAAGCTTTGAGCAAGAACATGACTCACATGTTGTAAGTCTGACTTCTTTTTTCATTGTTTTTATTTTAGGAAGAGGTGTTTGGCACAGAAACACACCCAATAATGCTTTACACAAAACTACTCAAAAGGAAAAAGAGACCCTCTTCCATGACTTAGACAAACACATGACTTCTGACACAGCAGCAAGGATTGTTCAACACTGCTACAAGAATTCACACAGATCAAGACAAGGCTTATAATTAGAGATCGTTCTTATTAAACAACTATCAGCAATGCACTGATAACCACAGGATTGGGAAGGGCAACAGGAAGAGGCCACAAAGCAGAGAAGCCTGGCTATATCCATGTGCAGTACTTCACATAACAGTGTATTCATCACTCCTAAAGGTCTTTGTCAAAATAGATTGCAAGCTGTCACCACCAAACTTAAAATTAAAATGTTGTCTTTGCCTAAAATCTCTTGAAACAACAAAATTTCATTGTCCAAAGCTTTAATTGCAAATAAAAAAGAATCATAGAATCATAGAATCGATTGGGTTGGAAAAGACCTCTGAGATCATCAAGTCCAACCCTTGGTCCAAATTCAGTCCTTTACTAGATCATGGCACTAAGTGCCACGTCCAATCTCTGTTTAAAAACCTCCAGGGACGGTGAATCCACCACCTCTCTGGGCAGGCCATTCCAATGCCTGATTACTCTCTCTGTAAAGAATTTTTTTCTAATATCTAACTTAAATTTCCCCTGGCAGAGCTTAAGCCCGTGCCCCCATGTCCTATTCCTGACTGCCTGGGAGAAGAGACC
Organism: Scytalopus superciliaris; assembly: GCA_013400415.1. NCBI lineage: Eukaryota > Metazoa > Chordata > Aves > Passeriformes > Rhinocryptidae > Scytalopus > Scytalopus superciliaris. Next base: position 119,492 of record VXBX01009313.1, on the reverse strand, counting down.
AACCCCCACCTGGCTATAACTTCCCTTCAGGTAGTTATAGAGTGTGATTAGGTCACCTCTAAGCCTCCTCTTCTCCAGGCTAAACAACCCCAGCTCCCTCAGCCTCTCTTCATAGGACTTGTGCTCCAGTCCCTTCACCAGCCTTGTTGCCCTTCTCTGGACCCGCTCCAGCACCTCAATAAAGAAGGAAATCCCAGTGACCAAATAGTTCTATGTTTTGCCCAGGTAAATTATGTAGTGCCTAACATATATTCAGATAAATAAGAGTGCATCTTCAGAGAGATGCAGAGTATATTTCCTGATTTCCTGGAGATTTGCATCCTATATCCTCTAACTGACCAAGTCACACCCTGCAGATGTTGCTTTCCCCCACACCTCCCCTCTGTCCTGCTGTGCTGCAGCAGCTGCTCTGAGCAATATTGGCACACTGAAGATCCCACCTACATCCAGAACAGACACAGAGTGCAGTCCTGCTCTGTTCATACCTGCAGGAACACCAGCCGAGTGGGATGGAGAATCTCATTTCCACACAGGCCACGAGAATGACTATGGGCTTAGGAAGTTTCTATCTTTAACAGCTCTACTCTTGTTCATTTTTGTTGACACTAGCCAAGAGTGCCTAAGTCGTTTTGCCTGTCCATCAAGACTCCCACTACCTGTAATTGCTGTGGTTGTTGTCAGCAAAAAAGCTTAAGGGTTCATTCTCCTTTTTCTCCCTTTGCTGCTGACATGCAACGAGCTTCGCTTCGTTGGTGGGTTAAAAACAAACAGCTGTAAAAGCTCTGTTTACATTTTGATGATACAAATTCTTTCTGCCAGACGCATTGCTTGCTTCCTAAAAAAATAAACTCTAAAAAATTACTTAGTAAATTCATTAATGCCACGTCAGTATTTTCCATCTGTTTTTTCTGGGTCTATTTATTATGGCCTTTATCTACGAAATACTTTATTTTCTTCCTTGCTTAATACACAAATTAGGAAGTGCTAACTCACTCACCATCTGTTTTATCCCTGCCTGACACAGTCTTGCAATATCTGAACACTAATTACCTGAGCACTGACTCTATTCTGAACACCCTGTCACCACATTTCATTGCTTCAGAAACCAGCTGAACAGTGAAGAAAAGACTCTGCTGATCTCCTGCAGTCCTGAGTTTCACTCCCCTTACCCACTCCACCACTCACCAGATGTTTATCTTCCAGCTCCCAATGCCTGCCTGTCTCTCTCTGTTCTCATAAGCTGTCCCATTTTATTCCTTGCAACTGTATTTATCAGGCACTGTTGAATTATTTTAAGCTTTTCATATAACAGAACATAAGGAGAACAACATGGGTAGAAAATTATAGTAGCTAATCAAACCAAGCCGAGCAAATATAAATTATTTAAAGCATGAGCCAACACTGTGAACACTGAGTGCTTCAACAAGCATTTCACCTCAGCACACACACAGCACATCCCTCAAGTCTTCTAGAAACCTAGTCAGCTCTCAAATGGAAAAAAATAAATCCACTGTCATTCCCTTTCAGTGTTTTCTTCTTATCAGTTTTAAATTAACATGCTTCAGGTTTCCACTTGTGTTTACTTGGTAGGACTAAATGAACAGAACTGAAACAAGCCCAAGATGCAGAATTCCACCTGCTAGTGTGGTGCTTCCTGTGACAGTGATACCTGCTGCTGTGGCTGCTAATACACTAACAGTGTCTGTCAGTCACTCCTGAAGACATCAAACCTACAAAGGATAAGCCAAGGTTTCCATATTGTTGCCCAGCCAAACCAGCTGGTTTTTTCCATCCTTGAAGGGTGTGTATAGACTTTCTGCTTTCTGGGTTTCAGGGTTCTCTTCTAACTGCCTTGCCCAGCTGGAGCAGCCACAAACCACTGATCTTCTGCAATCACTATATGAAAGCATCTTCTTTGATGTAGTGGTTACACAAAAACACCAACAAAAGAAAAGGAAAAACCTTAGGACTGTGTGCTTTGCAAAGAGGAAGTCAAAGAAGGAAAGATGTATTTTTGCCTGGTACTTTTACATCAGTCAGGATAATTCATGAATCATTTCACTGCACAGCAATAGAGAGAGATGAGGTATTTCTCTTTCTCTTCCAAGACTGAAGGTAATCTCAACCTTTTTAAAAATGAAGCAGCAGTTTAAAGTGGTATATGTAACAATCAAACAAGCAAAACTAGTAGGATATACTTTCAAAAAAGAAAAAAAAAAAGGAAAAAGAAGCTAAAGATAAATTTCTGAATGTTAGTTGTAAGACAAACAAGGAGAAGCAGCTCTTAGATTTTGGATTTTCCAAAAATGAAATATGGTAGTTATTTGAAGTTCTGCTTCTTGGATGAGAACTAAACAACACAAACAACAAAAACCAGATGACATACTTAACAATCACATTTGCTAAGTAGGGCAACAAAATGCTAGTTTCCCAGACTTACATTATTCTCTGTCCTGCATGCCCAGCTTCTAGGTTTTCTTGAGTATTGCCCAAAAAACTGGAGCAGTGTGTATCAACCAGTGACACTTGGAAATGCCCAGATTAGAAGTGAGAACTTAAAAGAGTAGTTAAGGGTTTACTTTGAGAGAATTTCAATAGCTGGTAATACATCAGTAAAGAGAAAGACTTGGTTGGTTTTTTAGCACACGGGTGAACTTGCAAAAAGCAGGAAAAAGCTAAATTTTTAATTTAAAACTGAGTGCATTTAATAAGGTGCAACCAGTATGCAATTATAGATAGTCTATGCAGGCTTATGAAGTCCTTGCCCAGAGCAAGGCTATGTGCTGATTACAGAGCTTCTGCTCTCTTACTGAGGAATTTACTGGGTTTTTTTCCTGTAGAAGTGCTACAAATAACAGGGGAGAGGGCACTGAACAAGCCAGTTCCTGGCTAGACCAGCAGCTGCAGCAGAGTACAGGGATTGTTTCAAGCAAAGTTTGTGTTTACAAAGGTGACTCGTCAAAAAACACCTGAAGTTTTGCATTGTTTTGTTGTTGTTACTAGCCCTGAGGCTAGCATGTATAAAAGAAGTGATTTTACAAGAACGTGCTTGCACTAATAAAGAAACTGGTGTTTCCTTGGCTCCAAGAAAGTGTAAACAAAGGAGAAATGGAAAAAACAAGTAAGATTAACAGGAGGTTCTTTTAGCACAGACTCATTTAACTTTCCTGAAGGATTATAATCCAGTGCAGATGTTCATTTGCCTCATTCTTGGCAGCTGTGTTAGATGAACTTCCTCTCCTCAGTAACATTTTCTCAGGGATTTATTGTCCCTTTGTTAGTCTGCCCTTGAATTGCTCATTCCTTTCATGTGACAGTGAAAACACGAAATGGTGAGAAATCAGCCTAAATACATGAAAGAACTACAAGACAATAGTATCACTATGTAAAAGTAAATGCAATATTTAGGTGATTAAAGTACAAACAGTGATCTCTGCTTTTGTCTTATCATTTTTGATAGTGGTAGTTATTATTTATCAAGTTGAACCAAACCAAATAATTATATAAGAAAAGAAAAGAGATGGCAGTGGTAGTAATAAACCTAATGAGTAACAAATGTGTATATATGTGCTTTATCAGTTTTTTTAAATTAGTCTAAAGCATTAGGTTCTTGGACAGATGATTTTTACTCACATGAATATGTCTAAACAAACAGGGATGATTAGGGTCCACTCACCTCTAAATGTACTGCATAACTTTGAAACCTGACCTATTGCTAAGAAGCAGCTTCTCGTAATATGAATAGAGAGGAGAAGGCAATACTGCCAAATTCTTCAGCATTCAAGTTGTTCTTTTTATTAAAAACCTTCCCTTTACTTCGATGCAAAAACATAGCAGACTGTCGAGGCCTTGAGTGAACCAGCAGGCATTAATTGCTCTAAGCAGCCTCATCAGGCACCTTCACTCTCACTGTACCAGGAACTCTGTCAAAGATCAGGCCAGGGATTTCAGCCTCTGGGGTATCTTACAGCTGTAACCCTCTGTGCTCCTATCTCTGTTAGCACCTGCTGGAAGTGCTTTGGACTTATGCTGCAGTTAGCTTGTCTCCTGGAGGGACTCAGGACCTGCACTGAAGCCTCATTCCAGCCCTGTTGGTTTCTGACCAGACTCCCTCAGTGGACCCTGGATTTGAGTGACTGCTTTGCCTTGGCTGCAGCCAGCAGACCTTATTACTGCCACCCTGCTTTACTTGTCCAGCTCAGGTGCTGGGGGACAGTGCTCTGGGCAGCTGGGTCTCCACCTGAGCTGCCATCACTCTCAGTTCACCTTCCCTTACAGAGCAGTGCTCTGTGGCACAGGCTCCAAACAGCCTGTGCTATTCTAGCACAACTCTGTCTGCATTTGTGCTAGCTGAAAGCGTGTCAAAGGGTTCAAAAAAACAGATATTTTAGGAAAACGTCTATTTTGTCAGAGAAAAACACAGTTAGGAATCATTAATTCAATCAAAATACTAACTTTAGTCCTGAAGCTCAGAATCCTATCTTATTCCCTTAAAATTACTGAAAAAAAAATTTACTTCACAGTGTGACTATTCTTGGGGTTTAATATAATGAATATCTGTCAGGGGTTGCCAAACCCAGTAGCCTGAAAGGGGTGAGGCTGCAGAAGAGCCATTTCTTCAGGTCCTGCCTCTGGTTGAGGCTGAGCATGTATTCCCAAGGGGCCACAAGGCCACAGGGACAGCAAACACAGTGCTCACAGAGAGCACCCTCCTGTTTCTTCCCATGACTGATGCATAGATGCATAGAAGGAAGCCCACCCTGACATGCAGCCTGTCCAGCTGCTGTCCCGTTGATCCTCTGGTCTTCCAGTTGTCTCACACACAGGGACACAATGATGTGAGCAGTTCTCTCTGACAGCCGGTTCAGTCCTCTGGCCCTGCCAACAACCCACCCCCAGCCCCTCTGGCCTCTCCAGTAACTGGCTTGAACCTTCTGCTCACTCCAGCAGCCAACTCACACACCCTCTGGTCTCTCCAGTATCCAGCTCAGACTTAAAGGAGCTCAGTCCAGTTCCTGCCACTTAAACCTCCATACACACACATCCACATGGAGCAGAGAACCTCTTAATGCAGCAAATGGTCAGAAAATAGGTTAGTTAGAAGACACCACAGAAGCTCCACTGACCAGGAGAAAGGGATGGCCAGAAAAACAGGCTGACCAGACATCCATTTACATATGACCTTTTTTCCTCTTATCCAACTATTTTCCTGTGATTGTTTCTCCCCAGATTGTTGTGATTGCCCCGTCTATCTCCGCCTTTACTTCTTCCCTTAATCAATTCCAAGATGCTTCTGCTCAGCATCCCATAATGAGCCCCACATGGCTGTAGGCAGTGATCTCCTCCTCTCTAGACCTTGCAGTCAGCTCAAAGCTCGTTTCATAAGGAATGGTTAACAGAAGAGATTAGAAATGACCAGAGTTTGCTACCAGCAAGTATCTCTAGACTACAGCAAGCACCCTCAAGACTTGCTCCTAGTTCTCTGAACATCCCAAGTGTTCCCACAAGATCATCCACATGTCCAGGCAGAGTGAGAAAACTGCTTCATAGGTTATCACATTTGTTAGCTCCCTCTGCTTTTTGGACTCCTATAGGTCTGATTCCTCTGCCTGATGACTGAGGCTTCACTGATTTTCCCTGACTTCATTAAAATTCCTATCTAACACATCTGCATGAAGCAGGCAAGCAGAAGGAGCACAAGAATACTTTGAAGGCAGAGTAGGTTAGAGCAGCACCCTTGGAGCAAGAGTCAGAGGCTGGAATCATGAGACCAAGGCTGCTGGTGCGTGGCATTCCATGGCTATGCTTCCTTTGTAGACCACGCCTGCTCCAGGGCTCTTGCAGCCAACACACGGTTTGAATGGAGCACAAGCAGGGCCTGCAGCCACTCAAACAAGAGTATTTGAAAAGTGTGGTTGTGGTTGTCTCAGTTGCAAGTTCATTACACTGCTGAATATAAACCAGACTTGTACAGGTTTAGGAGTGCCTATATAATGATGTTTAGCCTTTTAGTAAAAATTATTTTAACAAACATCTTGTGTGGAACTAATGCGAGTGTTTGTCTAGAGTAAGACTTGTTTATCATTCCAATATTTATATATTCCTACATTCTTTGGCCCTCAACACTAACAGGACCTCCTGAGAGGGATGTATGATGCTCTCCACAATATAGAAATTACTGTCAATACTTACTTTCCTTCTTCTTTTTTCTATTTTTGTTTGTTTTGGGGTTTTTATTGCTTGGTTGGTTGGGTTTTTTTGCTTCTGCCTGTAAGAAGAATCCTGATTTCTAAACAATTCCTTACATGTTATGAAACCAGAAACCAGAAAGCCTCCCTTTAGGTGAAATTTTAGATCTTGAAAATTTACCATTTCTGAACTGAAAAGCAAAGGGTGATAAAAAAACCTTAGAAAATCTGCTTTAACTAAAATCCCATGGCACATTCCAAACACTGAACCTGCAAACAAAGTAGTCACTTTAATCATAACATAGAAAATGTACCAGTAACTAATTGTTGGGGGAAAAAAAAAAATCTATATTCATTCTTACTTGGGGGATTTTCAGAGTAATAAATCTGGACTTTTTTTTTTTTTTTACACTTGTATCTGATGCTTAAAGTATCAACCAAAGTAGGAGAACTCTGCAGTCTGATTTCCTGTCAGTGGAAGATTATTCCCCAAAACACATTTGCAATATAGGAAAAGGGTACTAAGGCCATTGCTGACCCTCAGCAATGAGAGTCACAGGTAGCTCTAATGACTTGTATCTTGTGCACAGGGTGGCTCTGGGAGAGAGTTTGGCTCCAGGGCCTCCTCATATTTTTTATCTGTTAAACAAAAATAGCACACAGACATCTGGTTCATCTCTTCAAAGTAGGTGTTCAGAATCCTGGAAAACTAGTTTCATTAAAATAAGAGGAGAAGCTAAATTAACTTTACAAAACTTTCTTCTAAATAAATTCTGTGCTGGCAGAGGAATTGCTTGCAGGGGATTCATGTACTTTCCATCGAAAAGAAAATGGCTGTGTGCTTTCAGTACACCTTTTATTTTTGATTAAGGAAAATAATAGCAAAAATATTTGTAGAGTTTAATGAGCACGTATCCTGCAAGCAGTGCCAGTGTCTTGGGAAAAACCAAGCTGGTGCACTGTCTCTCTCTATTACCCCCAAATTTTCCTGTTCATTACCACCATGTACACTTGCAGCTCCACTGAGATTTAGGAACACGGGTTGTACTACACCAGCAGGAAAGCTGTTCCAACAAAAAATACATAGTTCACCAAAGACTGAAGACTCGGAGCAAGAACAGACTCAGGTAGAACCCAAAGAGAGGAATTCACAGCCAGGGCCAGCAGATAGTTGAGACCATGACAGTCAGCACTGTTTGGTTTCAATTTTTCAATTGCTGTGAAGCCAAAGCCCAGAAATGAGGTTTTCCATCAGTACAAATCTGTCCATGGTCTTTCATCAGTTCTCACACACATCACCCTTCTGTGAGATCACTGCAGCTGGCAAAGGGCTATTCTGTCCCTTTCTGCTGTGCAAGCAGAACATTTGGCTTACAGCATGAGAGTTAAGAGCCATGGATGTACAGCCAGGAGCAGCAAGAGAAAGAGGGAAAGACCATTTGCTTTCCTTATTTTGGTCAGTTCTGAACACCACAAGAAGCCCATCAGGCCATAAAACTCTTCCCCCACATGAGACAGAAGGACAAAAACAACATGAAATGTATGCAAATTTAAGCAGAAACTTGCAAGATATTACTTCACCTTGCACTGCGTATTTACAAATTGGGTAAGTACAGTAAAATGAGTAAAGAACTGACAATCATTTCTTCATGTTCAGTAAATCTGCAAATAAAAGAACCCAGTATTTCAAAAGATTTGACTGCTCCCACCTTCCCAGGCCTCTGTCACAGTGTGTAGTCTATGACAGAAAAGGGAGAGATCTCTGAGAAATCAAACAGATTACAGAGATAGATGCACTCCTGTTAAGAACTGTTCTCCCAAAGCTCACTCTGAGCCACAGAAGAAAAACAGTGCATGAGAGTTCCTTGCCTGCAGATAAACAGAAGGTTTCTTTCACTACAGCTAATGCCTCACATTTTCTTGATATGAATATTAAGAGTACAGGAATTTACTGGCTCCTTTGAATAAACACCACATGTGCAGCTGTATTAAGTATGCCACACAGTAGAGAACTAAATGTGCACAAAGTAGTGCAGTTTTATTTCCTTGCTCAGTGCAATGTGTTAGTCACTTAGGAATTGCATGCAGTCACTACACCTATGTATAACATAATACATAATTTATTACAATAATAGCATATTCTATTATGTAATTAAGATAGGCTGATCATATTAAAAGTTATTATGCATTCACACCTGTGTATACTGCACATTAATTAAATATTTATTATTACAGGTGTTTTTGACCAGTAAAAAACAGGTCTATGACTCAGAGTTGATAAATGCAGTGATAAAGTCACAGATGCTTAGAACAAAACAAAGTGATTCTTATAGATTAGCTGTTCTATAGCTGTAGTTATGATAGAACATCCAGTTATTCTATCACTTCTTGGTGGCTTGATAGATTTTCAGGATCTGGATTTTCTGAACTTCTAGGACAAACCTCAATAGGAAAAAAAATATTGTTTCTTAATTCACGAGCAGTCTTCATATTCTGAAGGAATATGAACACAAATCTACCTGTAATTTTTTGCAAGAAGTGAAAGAATCACTTCCAAACAGATTGATACTGTTGAATATACTCTTTGTTATCAATAAATACATCAAGTAAACTGATAACAATATGCCTGTACCTCATTGCTGTCATACCATAATCAGACAAAGACTTAATATAAGAAAAAAAATAGCTAAGTGTTAGAGTCAGATTTCATCTTGAAATAAATAATAGTCAACTATGGATTTTCTTTGCACAGAGACAGGTGGAGGTGAGTACAGAATGCATCTCCTTGTTTCCTCCATGGACACAAAGTCTGAATGGGGTAAAGCCTCAAGCCCCATTGCCTGTATGTCCACTGTGTGAAATCTCACCAGTCTGAGCTTTGTCAGGACCGGTGTATTTCAATGTTAACTGTGGGGACCTGTCCCAGGATTGATCATCTGTATGTGTGACAGTGAGCAAATGCAGCAGGCAGTGGGGCTAATTGCTTCAAAAATTCTTTCTTTGGAGATATTCCATAAGCAGTCTGACATAAGCTGGTCCTACCTTGAGCAAGGGATGGGACCAGCTGACATCCAGAAATCCTTCCCAGTACAAATTCTTGGAAGGTTCTGTGATACCACAAGGGCTTTTGGAGGGGAGGAGGACTTTAAGGGCCCACTCACTCTGCCAACATGCAGTCCTGAGGTATGAGCACAGAACCTCTCAGCAGGACAGCAATACCAAGTCTGCCTTTTACACATCCTTCAAAAGATGCCATTTGGATCAAGAAACTGTCCTTGTAAAGCCCAGTAGAGAGACTGATCTTTTCTGGGAAATACACTTTGCATATTTGGGATGAGATAAGCACAATAACCAGACTGGGATTATGATAGGTTGAACTGTGACAGTCATCAGCAGTTGGAAGAAGAAGCTGAGTGGATGGCATGTGATGTGTGGTCAGGAGGGATTGCCATGGGCAAACCAGGCACATGCCCATGAAGCCCATGTGTGGTCCTGATATCACCATATAGACCAGGCTGGATAATGTGGAGCTCAGGGATGAGACAGGTGTCCATGGCTAATATCAGGCTTTGCCCCTTGCCAAAGTGTTGATCTAGCAAAGTTAATCCCGGGGTATGGAAATACTCTCTTCAAAGACTGGGGATGTACATAAAGGCAACTCAACCTGAACACAATGCTGATTTTAAACTTGTGTGCCCATGCAATTCTGGTACACGTGCTGAAAAGCCTTAAGTGGAGGAGGCTGTCTTCTGCTGGTTGGCATGAAGAGGGTGATGGGGGCACATCCAAACAGGCTTCCCTTGTGCGTGGAAAACCCCCCAATGAACACAGTACCATTAGCAGGTGTGTGATTAGGACACTGGCCAGGAAATGGTGCTGTGATCAATTAGTGTCATCCTACCATGATCTCACTGGTTGCTGGCAGTTTGAGTCTTCTGATAAGCCTAATGTGGGCAATATAGTAGCCAGGACAAGACTCCCCCTCCACTGTTACAGCCCCATGCCCCAGAGCTGTTTTCATAACACCCCATATGTGTTTGAAAGCTTTGGGCATTACAGAAATATGAAGGTTGGTCTCAAGGGCGCTGACATGAATGTTGCCTCAATACACTTCAGATAAAGCTTAAACAAGTTGTTCAAAGCTATTTAAGAGTCAATAGCAGGGCCAGGCACAGACTATTATAAATCTAGGAATGATCTGGCTGAAGCATATCAGTCAAATTTTCTGATTTTCTTTTTATGAAAATACTTAGTATTATGTTGAACAAAGCTGGAAAAACAATAATGTCATAAGTCCGGTGCAAATATCCACAGTAAACATACAGTTTTATTTCAGTAACTAAAAAAAAAAATCAAATATTGTAAAATGTAACTTAGTTAACCAGCTCAGTAAATGCTTGCTGAGCACTCCAGCTTCCCAGATAACAGATGCAGAGGATTAAAAAGAGGAACAGTAACAGAGCAATTATACACATTACATATTATGCTGTTGCAAGTATTGAATTCAAACTAAAGAAAAATGACTGCAATTGTAGAAGAACAAGGCTAACAGCAAGAAAAAAAAAAAGTATTTATTTGACAAAGTGAATCCCAGAGGCAGCATCAGAGAAGTGAAACCTGGATCACCTCCCATTAATAAATCTCACTAATTGCCTTCAGAAGGTTCCAAATCCAGTCAAGGATGAGGAGAAGATTTTACATTAGACAAGAGTTCAAGTACTAAAACTATTGCGACAGCTGCAAAGAAGGTTTGCAGGTGATCTTATGCTCATCGAAATTCTATTTTGTTTCAAAATGCAGACACGACAAAGAAGACCCTCTGAGGTGGGATTAACCCCTTTAGCTATAAGGGGCAGATGCCACCAGGCAGGAGGTGGGGCTTTGGCCACCTTAATGGCACTGAGCCACCAGACATGGGACCTTCACCCAAAGCCCAGGATGTGGGCTCAATCCAGCTACCGGCTGGACTTGGGGGCATAGAGATGCAAGAGGTTTGCATCTGACAGCAAGAATTCCCCCCCAAAAGAAAGCCAAAAGTTGGCTACTCTCTAGCATACTCCCCAGAAAAAGAAAGAAAAATTGATGTCTCTGAGGGGTTGTTTGTTTGTTTTGTTTGTTTTCTGTGTTTTGTTTTCTTTCTCCCAAGTCAAAGATTCTTGCTCTTCCCTTCTCATGAAGAAAGCTAATGCCCTGATCAAAGCATTAGTACAAAGTTAATGCTTCTAGGACAAGGGTACCAATTCTGCTTCTGATTACTCACGGTTTTGTTTTGTTTTGGGGTTTATTTTTGGTGAGAAACCATCTCATAGTTAGTGTCTTGAGAAAGAGAAAGGTATAACCCCTGAGGTGGATAATGAAATTCAGATTTCAGGTACAAAAACTTCAGAACAACTGCACCTGGCTCTTAGTTTTCTTGTCAAAGGAGCCATCAGTTGACATGAATCTGTTTGTCCATTTAGAGCTAGATTACAGTCCCCAAAGGTTCGGTGATTTAGCTATATAAAAACTTGTCAAAACATACTATTCTGTTCAAGAAGTGTTACTCCACATTGTACTTAATATTCAACCTACAAATAAGAATTGAATGTTAGAATAATAATTGGCAGCAGGTTAATGCAGAAAAGAGGGCTTCCAGAAAAGCAAATGCTGTTCTAGTTCTCATGGCACCACTCCCAATAGTTGTTTTATACTCCTGAGAGAAAAAGAGGAAAGCAGAACAAATGTTAAAACTCCCACACAAAATTCTCAAAGTAATATTATTATTCTCCCTAAGACTCCAGCCTTGCTGTCAGAATGCTTTTCCTGTCAAGTTTCCAAATTCTTTTATTGAGAGAGGATAATAATTATAATTATCTAAAGTTGGTGAGTTTTTACTAAAATAGGTTAGCTGCAAACTCTCACTGAAAAACACTATAGAGTCATTCATCTAATTTGCACGGTGTAATTACCACAATGAGAGAGGCTCATATATAAATATGCTTGTGTAACTTCATTTTTTGCCTGATCATCAGCTTCATGGGAAAATTCCTGGTTTGTATCAGTGATCCCAGTAATTATTCATACAAATCATCTCCTCAGTATTTATTTCTTCAAAGAAATATTCACTTGTGTAGATTTTTTGTTCTGCACCTTCCAATGATATTGTACAGCTTCTGATGTATTGCTATACCCTTTTTCTTATCAGTTCTGCTGACTGTGCTTTGCATAAATCCTTGGGCTGAGCAAGAACCTTCCTAGAATGCTCAAGAAATTAATCGTTTGGTTGTTTTTATAAGATTTTGATTCAGCCACATTTACACTTTTAAGGAGAGGAAATGCCATCACAGCACCCTTCATCACATTTTATTTGTAAATATGCTTTCTGTACTGCAGACCTTGGTATTCTCAGGAATTAATTTTTAATTTGGCACCTGAGTGGTGGTACCACAGATGCTTAAACATTGAAATAAGGCCTTACAACTTATCCAGAGTTGTCAGAAGGGATATATAGTGAGGTGATCATGGAAACAGAAAGCAACAAAAGTGACACGAGTCAGTCAATAGTTGGAAAGACATCATAGTTTCTCTGTGCACACATGACAATTCTTCTGTTGTCATTTAGTTTGATTCCATTAGGAACTCCAGCCCTCCCTGGATTAGGTGGAAGAGAAGCCTCAGAGCAGTTGGGATGAAATGCTTTACAGCAGGTGTGTTAAGTAGATAGAACAGCTCCTTAAAGAAAATCTACTGTAAGAAAACTCTTTTAGGCAGTCACAGTCTTTGGACCAATGCCCTTTAAAAACCTAATTTTTGCACCAAACTTTAAGCAAAGAAGTAGTCTCTGCATCCCTGAGCAAAGGACTATACTGAAGTATTCCAGGTAGATGCTTTTCTGAATTTGAACCCATCAACGTTTTTGCAGTGTTCCCAAGTCATCAACCCTTTATTACTTTTAAGCTGCCAGTCAAAGCTCTATAACCCATTCATAGGCAGTATTTCACCAGATCTGGTTGCCTCTAACAGCAGCCTATAAATACCCTATAAACACCCTATAGTCAGCTCTTTGCAGTCTGAGGAAAATGAGTCCACAGGCTCTAACTGAATAGAATATGTCTGCAGAAGAATAAACCAGTATGTACTAACATCTTCATTAGTGCAGGTGAGCTACAGACTAGAGAGAGTTTAAAAACAATATTATTAAAATGAACAAACAAACAAAACAACTCAAACCCCAGCTTTATACGAATAAAATATATTTATTAAAATAATTGCTGGAATTGCAAGGAGTCACAAAAAGTTAAGCAATAGCACACCTTACTAAGCAGCTAAATAGTTGAGTTCAGTTTCAAAGTCCGTTCTAAATTTCATTCAACTAGGAAAGCTGACAGGATAATCTTACAGTCATCAGACCTGGGCCCGCTTTCTTAGACAAACTTGGGCCCCTTGACAGCCTTTTTCTAGCAGGAAAGATCAGCTGGGACATTGTTCCCTGCTTGGTGCATTTATGGTATGTCCCAGCAATTGTGTTTGTGCAGTAAGTGTGTTGAAAATATTAAACTTTAGCATGAGTTTAATTAAAATGTTTAAGGATTAGGAGTTCTAGGATGAGTGCCTTCCTTGGGAGCAGAGTGATTTTTGATGGCTTCACACCTGGATTCCTTGGGAGGCTGAGTATCAGCCTAGTGCTATTCCTAGAAAGACAGGGGTTATAAGGCAACTGCCTTGTGATTATCTCAGATGGAATTACTTGATGATCATTCTCTCTAGCAGCAAAAATCCTTACAGATATTTCCGTGACAGCTCCTTGCTTCTTCCACAGAGCTGGGATTGAAATTCCAGAGCAAACTACTGTACAAATATTACTAGTTATAATGATTGCAGCCTATTTCTGTGCATAACAAAAGAAATCTGGGGGAAAGAGAAGTTGCTTGGAAAACAGCATCTCCCTAGTCTAGTTTGCTGCATATTGCCAAATACAATACCAGATCTCTGATGATTTACAACAACTTCCTTTAAAAATCATCATATTGTTCTCAGTGTCTGGCCTTGATTCTCCTACCTGGGTTTTCATCCCTTTCTGAACTGAAAATTAAGAAGTGTAACACCACACTGACAATGAGCCACGAAAGTAGTACCATTTTGAAAGGAATTGAGTATTTCTGCAGGTCCAAAGTTTCATAGTTACTTAACCTTTAATATACATTTTAGAAAAGCCATTGTCTTTGCATCATTTCCAGTAAATAAATCAGGTAATAAAAGCCTTCTCTCTTCAATCTCTTCTACCCAAATTTTGAAAATCATGTCATAGGATGTGGATCAGAAATGAACAATCTTTGCTGCTTGGAAAAATATTTGTCACAGAAATAAGTTGTGCTTCGCTTGGCAAAGGGTCTATATTTGCTTTTTGCAAGAAAAGTTTTTGCTTTTCTATTTCAGGATTACTTGGCTGTTCTAAAATTCCACACTTTAATGTGCTGATGCTGAAAGTCTTTGCATTCAACAGGTTCCATATTTCATCATCTATGCTTATAGTGACCTAGATCTCAGATGTTTTTCTAAACCCACCACCCAGTGGCTGAGATGGTTAAAGCAGACTACAGAGTATCTTCTGCTGCAGCATAGAGAACTCAATGCTTCTCATCTTTGGATTAAATTCTGCAACAGCTTCCTTGTGTTTGGCAAGACATTTTAAATCCCAGAGTCCTCCTATAAGGCTAGGTAGGGAATTTCTACGGTGTTACATTACATTACAGCTAATATTACATCTTGAAGAGGGATTTTCACTGCACCGAAATCTTTGTTAGGGATCTTGAAACATTCAGTCAGCATTCCCGTTCCCACATGACTTGCTAAATCTCAAGGATTCATTTTTGCCATCTAGTGGCTCTGAGCAGAATTAAAAGAAATCAGTTAACAGATTGGAAAATTACTGCTTATGATAAAAGATGTCAGTTTTAGTTTATGGTTATGTTTGAAAATAAAAAAATAATTCTGGAATTGTAGCTGGAAAAAAGGACGAACTGAACATAGAAAGAAAACAGAGGATTGTTGTGTGGCCACTGAGCCTCCTGTGAGAAGAACAGCTGTGGTTACTGCATTGGGGTGTGGGATAGACTTGCACTGGCTTAGAATGTTACATGGAGGACTCCTCATATCCACTACATCCCTTATAGCAGCACTGGAAATCCATAAGACAATCCAAGCAGAGCACACACATTCCTTATCTGCCTTCACTGTTATCTGTTGAGAAAAGAAAAGGTTAAGTAAGATCCCATGGGAGTTGATAGGACCACCCAACTGCATTCTGCAGGAAATGTGCATCCTTCAGAGCAAATGGTCATCAAATATAAGACAGAAACAGTTCAGTCTAGAACCTTCCAAGCACTGTCTCCCAGTTGAATTGCAGTTAGGCTCTGCATTTTACATTATTTGTCTAGTTTCATTTATTTTGTACTCTTGGATATAAAGGAAAGAATCTTCAATAAAAGGAGCAGAAAATACTTCCCTACAAAACAAATACAACCTGTTTCAAGGTGATTCTCTTCAAAGATACAAGGTCTTTAGAATTTGAAATTGTGTTGAACCAAAATTCTCAAGAGAAAAAAACATTTAGCATGTCCATTTTGTGCAGGGAATGTAGGGCTGTCCTTTCCACACAATGGAAAAACTAGGAGAAATAGGCCTTCCTCACTGAGCAGGTTTCCTTTTTGGAATTATCACATAAAATAAATCATTCATAACTAGTAAACTAGAATTTTACATAAGAGATTAAACTATTGTCAGCCATAGCACAAATCCATGTATTAACAAAGTTGCATGTACCAAAAATGCACTTTAAACTCTCCTCAACTCTCAGATTACTAATGTGTTCTTGTTTGAGTAGAAGTACTTACAATGTCTATGAAAATGGAAAACTGAGTGTCTGAGGAAAATTAAGACATCTCACATCAAGGAACAAAGAAGGGAGAAGGAATAAACTGCAGGAACAGCTGGTCTTCACAGCTTTCATAGCCTTGATATAATCAGTGACTACAGAAAGACCAAACTAGCAGTGCTGCTTTCAAAGGTCTGCTTTCTAAACAGAGGAAATATGTTAACACTCAATGAAACACACACAAGAACTTGCAATATGTGCAGCCTCTACAGTTCTTAAAGAATCTCAAATCCAGACCAGAACACAATTCCATGCTTTTGCATTAACAGCATCTATGACATGAGACACACATAAACTAATACACATCTGGATTGAAGGAACACTCATTTTAGGTCTCAAACTCTTTACTTTAAAAAGCACAAATTGATTATGAACTAGAGTCTATATAAGATTTTGCCTTTCAGTATTCTTCCTATAACTGGCTTTAATGGAATTTTCTAGCATGTACTACTATTTCCAAAACAATGATTGTAGGAAAAATAGACTACACAGATGCAAGTGACTGAATTTGGTACACTCTTCTCCTGCCTCCCCTCACTTCTTTTTTTGGGGGTAAATAGGGAGTAATATTTAACAAGTTGTTTTCAAAAGTAATATAAAGAACAGACTTAGGCTTAACAGAGAGGCTCTCTTTACATAAGTATAGATGCCATAATAAAAACTTACAAGCACTTGACAAGTTCTGTGCAGTTTTTTAAAGCAGTGTACAGTGTTCAACAATAAATACAACTCATAAAAATCTTTTATTTTATGAACATAGTATAACATTGATTTAAAACATATAAAGAAACAACTAAGTGCACTATCATAAAGTATTTCCAACACCAACAGCTAGGAGGCATGCATTAACTGGACATCATCAACTTAAATCTCACCATTTTACCTTCATTTAAGAAAAGCTATTCTGGAAACTCCCTCAAAATTCACAGAATCACATAAGAGTTTGGGTTGGAAGGGACCTTATGGATCATCTAGTTCCAGCTTCCACCACTACCACAGGCATAGATTCCACCCACTAGACCAGGTTCCTCAGTGCCCCATCCAAACTGGCCCTGAACACTTCCAGGGATGGGGAATCCACAACTTCCCTGGGCAATCTGTTCCAGTGTCTCGCCACCTCTACAGTAAAGCATTTCTTCCTAATACCTAGACTAAACCTACCCTGTCTCAGTTTAAAATTGATCTCCCTTCTCATATTACTACATATCCTTTGAAAAAGTTCCCTTCCCTTTTTTATAAAACAAAACCAAGCCAAACTTCATGCACTTTAAAGAACCTTTCTTACATACTGTTGTTATACTTCACAGAGAAAACACGGTCCACTCTGGTTCACATCCTTGCAACAACCAAAAAACCGTCTAGTATTAGAAAATATAACTTTTTGAGTCTGATGTAATTAAAAAAAGGTAGTAATTGATACTAAATTTCAAGATAAAGAGATGCCAGTATAAAAAGTCTGGTCTGTCACTGAGCATTTTGAATCCTCCCAGCTTCATCTTTATTATTTCAGAAGCAATAACAAATGCTGCATTTATGGCAGAAGTATCAGATCCAAAGACTGAATTTCTCTCGCTATTAAAAATATAAAAGAAACCAGAAATATAAAAACTGATGCAAGGAACAGAAGTCTGCCCACTTTTAGTAACCACAAAAGATGGAAACTGACTTGAAGCAAGCCTTTTACAATCGTCTTATTGACATTTGAAATAAAGCTTTCCAAAAATAGGCTGTAAACTTTCTTAATTGTTTATTAATGAATATTTTGAAAGACTAGATCAGGCATTCCAGGTTTTTTAAGGTGCTGACAATTCACTTTACAGATGTATAAAAGTTGTACAATTTGTATGAAAAATGTAACAATACAACCAACTGCAAAACAGTAGAGTATCACACGGAATCTTCAATATTCTTTCTTTCTTCAAATTGTTTGTCTACTGCCAGCGAAAGAGCCTGAAGAAATGTTGTCATTGTAACACTGGGGGACTGAAAATAAGAGAACATTTTGTTAGACACACTACAGCAATAAGCAGACATAATATTTTACATAAAAATCACAGTATTCTTAAGAGAACTACCTGACTTCCATGTTACAAAATTTTCAAAATGCTACAAAACATAAACTGAAAGTTTATTTTAAACTAGCCAGCATGGCAAAGTCAAAGTCAAGCTATGCAAAGTCTTGAGTCAATTACTGTTACTGTAGATTTGCTTTAAAAAAGGCTTTTAACAAATTAATATTGTTTATAAAGTGGTAGAAGGGTTTTTTTTCTGCAAGGAATTATCAGAGAACCAATATCAATGTTCATTAATCTATTAAAAGTAGAATGCTGCTTAACAGATCAATCTCATGTGTCTTCTTCAATTCTATTCTAAATTATTGGCAGCACATAATCGTTTCTGTCTACAAAGCTGCAGAAACAAGTGACATTTAGGTTAAAAGGGAGGTAGAGGCAGTGTTCAAATGTCTTCCTGCTTGTCTGAAGCCCAACCCAACATGCAATGAATAGAATAAACTCACCTGACTACAATAAACTTACTTGAATATAAAGTGCATGTGCTAGGAAAGGAAGCTTTCTCAGGACCCGGCCACCGAGACCTTCACTTCTTCTACAGTAAAATAGAGACAAGTGCTGCTTAAATGCTAAATGTCCACTCTTACAAGACCACCTCTCCTTTTTGTGTTAAGTTGCTCTTAAAAAACTCAGATCACAATTCAGGAGGTCACTTGCAGCTCTTCTAGCAGGAGCAGGAAGAGAACAGCCAAATTCTGCTTATGGGAGTCTATAGAATATAGTACAGAAAAGGAAGCAAGGGTACATGAATAGCATCGTCACAGTTGCCTGCAAATGCCTACATCATGCCCTTATCTCTGTGCCATATCTCGTGAATCTGGGGGAATGTCTACACCAAAAGGGTATGGTACAGATATAATCACTGTTGGAAGGACTTGAAAATAGTTTTGAAGGTTGGCCCTCATGGCTACTGCTTGTCTCCTTCTTCCCACCATTTGCACAGTTTCCTTTGCCTCACCTACTTGATATATTTTTCTTGTCTTCTCCAAGCACCACTCTGTGTAAGTTAAATGCAAACCTCTATGCCTGGAAAAACTTGCTTTTACTATGCTCCTCACTGGTTAAGATTGCATACTTCAGGAAGAGAAAGAAAACACACTTTCCTGACTTTATGAATGTTATTTTATTTTGTTCCATAGAGACCAGCATTTGGGAAAAAAAAAACATTGCTTGATACTGTGAATATGAAATTTATTGTTTCAAGAACTGCTATGCTGCAGTGAAAGACTATTTGCTCTATCAGCATACTCAGGAAACCATAACACTTCACCCCTTTCCCCCTTACTTCTGACCACTTACATCTTCATGCTAAATACTGATTTAGTAGGTTCCAAGGCATTTAAAGCACTTTCTCAGCAGGACTTAAGACCCAATCTATTTCTGCTAAATTGCACTACAGTTTCCAATATCCACTGAAACCTAAGACATCTCACTAATCCAGCCAGCAATTTGTCAAGAGAACTTCAAATGGCAGGGCAGAAAACAGAAGCAGCACTAGGCCTACCTAGATCTGAGACTATGAAATGTCAACAAATCATGATTGCTTCCACTTTTTGTCACCTAAAAGGTTTTCCACTATCCCCAACACAAAAAAAAATGGGATGTTTCAGAACTTTAGCTGAAATTTGGTTACTTTTATACATTGTTTCAGAACTCAGTATATACATGAAAAAAGGAGAATTTCAGAATCTTACCTTGAGATTTCTTTTAGTACAAGGCTTAGCCTTGACACATTATTTTCTACAAAGCCTATCATCTCTAGCTCTCTGAGTGTCAGAAGCTGCTGCCGAGGATATATTATTTGACACTAGAAAGAAGAGTTATACACTGTCATATGAAAAATAAACACATTCAAAATTAAATTCTACAGTAGGAGTGGAAATACAGAGAAGGAATGAGATTTGTATATTTTTGTAACTTAGGAAGCATGGTTAAAATGTCAAATTTATTAAAATAGAACATTTTACAGTCTTGCTTTCAGATATTACCTTCATCAGTTCTTCCAAGCAAGAAAGATATATTCTAAATATTGCTGCAGTAGATGGAGGTCCAATATATTGCTTTATGTCAGCCCTGTCTACAAAGGCCATGTCAATTTTCTCCGTAATATTTGAAGTGGTCAGGATAACTACATTGGGATACCTTCAAGACAAAAGAGGTCACATGGTTTATCTCCTTTTCTGACTGGAAAATTGAGACCTTCCTTCTTATGACTCATGCCATTTTCTGCAATAAGCAGTCACATCACTCTTGTCAACCAGCAATGATCTAGAGCTCTTGGCCAGTCATCACCAGCCTATTTCAATGCATAGTCTCTTTCTTTTAATTGTTTCTAAGTGTCCACAGTTTTTCTAATCCTATTTTAGAAGTGACATACATTTACTATTTAGAACCTACTGACATAGTTTCTGCCACAAAGATAATATTATGAAAAGAAGACTAATAAATTTGAAATTTTAATCTATATGTTTTCCATTTCAATTCAGTAGAAAGTATATGGTTTAACTGGCAATGTGACAGTCTAACTGCAAATTACTTCAGAGTGAGCTTAAAAGAGAACATCTCTTTTCTCTAAGAAATACTGAAAAAACATTCTTAATCACAGCTGTTTTTAGATGAAACCTGTCAACTTTTATGTATGAATAAGCCACTTATATTTAATTAGCTGTGAGACAGGGCCAAATACTAGGGCACTGTTCTGCAAACAGTGCCAAGGATGTGCTCTAAGGAAAAGGAAGTGGCAGGAATGAAAAAACTGGTATGCTGCACTAAATTCAGCACACAAAGTGGAGCAAGCAACACTTAACAACTGCTTCTAAGCCATGTTCTGTCCAAGTCTGCTTTAGATTGACATCCAGAAGCTGCATACAGTGAACAAATTCTTCATTCATCTTATTCTTGTCTCTGCAAGCAGACATCATGATGATCTGTCTTTTTTCTCTCCCCATCTTTAAGGGAAGTACACAGACTCTAGATTTGATTCTCCACTCAGGTACATGTAAAATACTCTCTTGGATTACTCCTTTCTTTTCAAAATTAGCATCATTAACAAGGAATAGTTCACTAATCAATCTGGTTTAGCATTCCAAGTAGGGAAATTGAAATTTAGCAGGAGTCCTGACATTGTCAATTACCTTTTGCTGTTGCAATAATGTGAGTTTACCTTTTAATCTGGTCTATTTGTGTCAGCACAGCATTCACCACACGAATAGCATCTGAAGGCTCTGTGCCTGCCTTGAAGGCACTGCGGGCTGCTGTGAGGCTTTCCACCTACAAAAAACCAAATCAATCAACTAAAACAACAACCAAAAAAATCTCAAAAAGATTGCACATTTGGAGACCTGGCAGCAAACAAATAACGCAGCCAATACACCTTCAGATCTCTGTGTCTGGTATGTAAAACTCCAACTTCAAAATTTTTTCTTAAGTAGGAATTCAGAGGGAGAAGGAAAGGCATACCAAGGAAGCAAAGTGTAGTGAGTGAAATTCCTGTTAGCATAACAGAGGCTGCTTTTCATTTTAATTAAGTTTTGGGGGTCATGGGAATGGGACACACCACCAGAATAATGCATACACTGAATTTAGAATAGCTTCCCCATAGGAATTCCAATATAACAAGCTAGTAAAGTACACAGTTACTAAGTTGCTTATGTATGCAACTCTGAAGAGAACCTAGACAAGAAACTGAACCATATTAATGGTTTTTAGAGCTTTACCACAAGTGGAAGAGCACAAATAATACAAATCTAGGCTATTTTGAAGTTTAAAACCATACTTCAGTCCAAACACACAGCAGCAAGAGAAGTTCCACCAAGAAAGGCTTCAATTCATTTTCAGCTGGAATTTGCCTGCTAAATCACACTGTGTTCCTTCCAAATCCCTCAAATCTGCAGCAGTCAAGATTAAAAATCACTCTCCCGTACAAAGTTATGTAGCTCATGAAACAGCATAGATGTGCTTTTATTGTTCTTTACATGTGAGTGCTATTACAGGTTCTCCCCAACAATTTACTTTCTGCTAAATTTTATGTCCAACAAGGCTATTGGAATCATACCTCATCAATCAGTACAAATACAAGAGCCTCTTGGTCGTCAACTAACTCTTGAATCTTCTGGAACATCTTGGTTACAAGCTTGCCACTCTAGAAAGACACCATATGTGTATGTTTATTTCCTCATCACACAGCATTCCAAGGCTTACCATATTTAAAGATGGAAATACCCATTTTTTCAAAATAACTTTCTAATATAATTTCTATTTAAGCATTCTCAAACATACTAATTATTGTAAATAACCTTTGGTGCACACACAAAACAAGCTCAACAGAAACAGTGTAATTTCTAAAACACAGTGTCTACTTAATCAGCAACATCAATACATACCTCAGAAAACCATTTAGAGAAAAGGCTATGGCTGTTTATCTCAATTAACTGTCCATACCTATACCTAAAGTACAAAGGGAAAAAGAAGCATCAACTCTATTGTAAATAAAAGTCAGTAATATCATTAACTCCTACAAGTCTCATGCCCTCCATTTCTACCCTGGGATTCTGTGAAACAGTACTTAGCATTTATTTTTCAAAACATAACACCTGTTTTAATTGGCATTTCCAGCAATGTGTCTCACCAGAATTCTTCATATTAAATTGCTATTAGATTTCTTCATTAGAACAGATGCTATTTAAACATAGCTTTAGTAACAGTGACCATGATAACTGCCTCATTCTTCTCTTCATGGAAGATTTTCTTCAGTACAGCAAGAACTCATATAAAAGTACAAAACATTTACTTAGCTCTGCAAGGATATCCTTCTGACAAAATATCTCAACCACACAATATATAGCCCATGTTTTTCATACATTCAGCTTGGGCTAGAGTCAGATAACTCCCATTATTTACGTTACACCTCATATTTTATATAAAATTATTTTTTTTAAATACATTTGTTAAGTTGCTACAAATGTTAAGGCTAATTCTTATTATGTGTCTGATATACAAACTGAGCTCTGCAAATTGTGGTATTCAGACAATCTAAGTACAAAGAAAATTGGTTACAAAATTACTGCCTATTAAGAACTGGCTTTCTCCAACAAGAAGAGACAAATACCAAAATACTCTGTGATCTTTTGCCCTTTAATACTTATTAACATACAGTGTGAGCACGAATTGCTGTATCATGACTGGAATTTGTTTTACAAAGCTGGGCACAAATAATTACACATTTTAAAAGGCATTACAATATCCTACCCAGTCTATGAGATTAATTTTATTGCTAGCCAGGTGCACTATAAAAAAAAAAAAAAAGACACATTAGCACTTGGCACAAGTTACTTGAAATCAAGTATTAAGTATATTTGGGCTACTGAAAAAGAACAACTAACAGTAGTAAACTAAAGTGAAACATTTCCAAAACATTATCACCTGTATGAGAGTCGAATGGTCAGTTTCTGAGCCAAAGCTTTACAGAGAGAAGTCTTCCCTGTTCCAGGAGGGCCTGGTTTGAAATCAGATCCATACATTACATAGAATCTGCATCAGATTGTTAATGACACGTAACAGCTTTTTAACTGTTTCATCACAGCACTAATTGTAGAGTAAAAACACGGCAGACAATGATTGTGTACACCAGAGTATTTCAAGAAAATTGTTTACTCCACAACAGTCCTAGAGCTGACCCTCCAATTAATATAACTTTCAGTTATTGGTATAGTTTGTGTAACAGTTTGTATGCAGACACCACAAAGTGAAAACGCTCAACAGCCACAGAAGCAAAGTGTATCATCCTAGCAGGGCTTAGGCTTACCAGCATTGTCAATAACCAATGCTACACCTGAACTTGTATCTTCCTGAAACACTCTCTTCTAACATGGAAAATGGAAACACATCACAAGCAGTTTGATCAGCTGCCCACTTTCCCAAAAATGCCTTCCTGAGGGCAACCCAGAGCATTTTAGAAAGTATGCTCTGGGACAAACCTTTTGGATCTGGCTTGACACCCTGCAGAAGAGCCACACGGACTTTCTCCAAACAGGCAAGTACAAGCATAGTTAAACAGAGTATGAATCTATGGAAGATGATGTGTGGGTGCTAAACAAACTGTTAATGTCAACCAAATGACCAGGTACTTTCATTCAAAGCCAGTACAGCCATTACAGCATAAATGTATTCTGCACTGCAACAGCTGTAGATTTCCTAGAATTAATCTCTTGGTGATCAAAATAATAAACTCATGATTAAAATTAAATGTTAACAGTCTGAAATAAACAAACACATCCTATGGCTTCTAAATTGATAGTTATAACTTAAGTACAACCAACAAATATTTCCACTATGACCTTTTATTTTTGAACACGATTCTTGATGACAAAATTGCAATTAATCAACAGCAAGATGTATTTTGCAAGAAAATGGATTCAATTGATGCTAATCTCATTTCTGGTATAACCTCCAAAGTAAACTAGGACTGACTGACGATTATGGCTTCACTGAAACAATAGTAACTCAATGAGTGAGAGTACTACCTTCATACTTGGCAATAGAACACACGCTGATTTCCCAGTTTCCTAGAAGTTTTTATAAAGCCATAACTGACAAAATATTTAATACTGTGAGAGAAATGCAACTAACATACACCTCCTAATGTCCTCAGTATCTGCATTACTTTTGCTCTTTATATAAAAAAGCTGCAGCATCACTTTAAAATGACAATTAAAAAAACCCCACAGTTGTCACTGCACTGTAAATTTCAGAATTTAAATTCCTGCTAAACATAGTACACGTTAACATTGATCTGAGTCTGACAGTACATTACATCTAAACTTGTGTTATAGAGAGGATACTTCTCTGCTGCTTTTGTATCATCTAATTTCCCTACAACAGGACTGCAATACAAGTTTTACCAGAGGGAAAGTATAAGCAGGTGGCCAATGAATCAACTTGATTTAAGAGAGATCATTACCATGCAACAAAACAACTCTGTTCCACGATATCAGGTTGCTGTCAACATTTTTGTCAGAAAACAGTAATGTTGTTGTCACATAATCAAGTAACTAATTGAAAAGAAGAAAAAGAGACAAATTAGAGACATAAGAGCAAATACAATTACAGACAGAAGCAATCTCCTATTGTGTACACAAAACAAAACCAACAACAAAAAAGAGCTCATGTCTTTTAGTCCAAGCTAAAATTATTTCTGCAAAAGATGGGAATTAGTTTCTGTCCCACCCTCAAGAACAAGAATAGCATGTACTGGGCACAAGGAGATGCAGAACTTCTAAGTGAATAAATTAAATGCTTTAAGGAAGGGAAATTATTTTCATTTTCCATTGTCCCACTTAGATCATGTCTATAAAACACAAGCTACTCAAACACAGAGAGTCAGAGACTCAAACTCCAGGTCCTGTTAAATGTTGTACAGTTATAAATTTGTTCAGTTTGTTGTAGTCAACCCACCAAAGCATTTCCTGTCACATTTTACTTCCTTTCTACTGAAGCATTTGTATCAGCTACTGCAACAAATCTGTAGATTGTTTATCCTTGCAAATAAAGGAAGTTGCATGTATTTCCCTGAATCCTTGCTTCTAAAAATACTGCTACTTCATTTTAGAATTATTTAGAATTAGGAAGCAGAGAACTCTTTCAAAGAGATGAGTTTGAACTTCAGGTATGAATTTATACTGACTTTTACATAAAATAACACCTGATGCCATATTAACTTCTGTTGCTCTTTGCTGTAATGTGCTTTAGATCCATAAGTGTTAACAGGACAGTACAACAGTACTGCAATACCACCTGCTCAAGGTGGGGTAGTTACACAACAGTAAAAACAACTGAACTCAATCCAGGTGTTTTTCAATATGCTGTTGACACTGACTGTGCTATTTGGAAAACTCAGTGTCCATTTCAGAGTCTGTGGAACCCAACCATGCCCAGGCAGTTCCGTGCTTTGAAGAATGAAGATTCATCACAATTGTTTTTGCAAAAGTAGTCCTAGTTTTAGTCATTAAAGGCAACCATTTCCTTCTACCAACATACACTTACAGTCAACAGTGATCAGCTTGTTGTTATTTAGTACATCAGCAAGTCTAACTAGACATAGTCTTGCCATTTCAGAGATGACTTGGCAAGCAGTTACACAAATTAAACAAACATGGATGTGTTAATTGATATTTACCTCATAAATAAAGAAGTACAATGTTTTGCTTTACTGTATTTGTTTATAAAGACTTAAGTGAAAATACTGTACCTATGGTATTACAAATAAGCTAATGAATTAATTATTTGTGTCCAAAAACGTCAGTCATTTTTTTAAGAAGCACAATAAACATATTGATGAGTGCTGTCATAAGAACAACTGAATTAATTCACTTGTGGCTTAGATTCCCATCACAATTACTCAATTCTAGATTGCAGTATTTCTGTTCTACAAGCTCTGATATTTATCATCACAACCTTTGGTGAATGCACAGAATCTTCAAGCTAGAAAATGATCCCATGGAAATGTTTTGTTTCTTCCAAATGTCTTACCAGCATTCAAGTGGGAGCACACTCACTCTAGTCCAATCATTCAATGTGCATTTTACCAACAGTGACAGTGCTGGCTGACATTACTGCCAAGCCAATTAATTTTTTAGTTGCTGCCAGAAACACACAGTTAAATTCCTGTTCCCTTCAGCCTGGCCTGCACCCACAGCTCCATGGATGCAGCAAACTTCAAACAGGCCTCATTTCAGCTCTTACTTCTCCTCAAGTAATCTTAATTGTTATTAATTTTCAACTTACGTTTGCTTTTACTTCAGTGTCATATATGAGACTTTCCCAAAGGCCATGGAATTCAGCTGCAAAAGCAATGTATTATATACCTGTTTAGGACAAATCAGTCTGGGAATTTGTAATCTATAATTGCAGCACTAAATAGTTTTCAAATTATTCTCAGCTAAAATTAAGTTTTAAGAACAGATCTATTAGAGCCATTAAACATCTGGAAAAAGTCCCCTGTGAGTTATTTTTCCCAAAATGCAAACACTACTTCCTAACAGACAAGTCCAGCAGTTTTCCCAAACTGCTCAAATTCATCAAATAATTGTGGCAAGAAATTAATGTTAGTTTCTTAACATGAAAGGAAAAATATCATTCTTTTCACCCTCAATAAGGGATGGACTTACATTTCTCCAAGATAGAGAGCTATGAAATATTGGCATGGGAGGAGGGTTCTAAGGCAAATCTTATTATTCAGTTTCAGGTTTTGTTTTTGGTTCGTTTTGTTTTTTAACATCAAGAGCAGAAAAAGCATGTGGCTGAATAATGCATAAAAAACTGAAGTTGTCATTTGGGTATCAATCATTCTTAGCAGTTAGTTTCTAACTTTCAGCAAGGAAAAGCAAAAAAAGACCAAATAACTACAAACCACAATAATGTGGGAATAATGCCAATGTATTGGCAATTCGGATTTCTTTCTGAAAATAAATGTAATGTATAGTTAGGCATTTCAAAACACAGAAAGAGTAGGAAACACTTCAGAATAACTGCCTCTTTGGGCTTAAGCTCACACACATGCTTCTCCTTCCAGGCACAGAATCCAACTTGCCCAAGCACAAGAAAGTGAAAGGCAAATCGTGCTCTATTGCAGAGCAAAGCCGTACTTTTCAGAAAACATTCTGAGGACCTTAAATCTCTTTTTTTGTCTGTTTCAAATACAAGAACAACACTGTCTTGGGGGCTGGAAGCCAGCAGTGGGCCCTGGAAAATGAATATTTAAAGTGATGAGCTTCTTGTGGTTCTCCAAGTTAAAATTTGGAATACAGCTTGTAGGATTAAAAACTTGAATGCTTCTAATTATGACTATATATTTTAGACCACAAGACCCATTATTTCCACACATCCGTGAGTATTATATAAATAAACTATGTTTTTTGGAACCCTTGCAGCAGTTTGGTGAAAATCATAAAGAAAATGGTCCAAATATATTGGTTCCATACACAAAGGACAAAGTTCAACCATATATACAAATAATACCTTTTAACAGGTAACCCTACAAATACTTGTAGCCTTTGCAATATTTCCTTTCATTGTAATTGTTCTAGACCTTCCAGAAAAATTACACAGGTACCTGCTGGTAGCACCCAGTGGTGAGCTGCAGTGATATCCTCATTCTCTTCTTCCAGGTTCTCAGAGGTCGGACCTTCTTCATTCAGATGAAAAATATGAAGAGAAAGACTGCTTTTGCTCAAGTCAATAGGCTAGAATGAACATAAAAAAAAGACTTCTAATGCATCATATTTCTCATTCAAAGCTAATTATAAGAAAAGAAAGCTACAGTTCTCAGCTGGCATTCATCTCTGAAGCCTACTACTTCTGTTTCAGACCCTACTAACCGCTGTAGGCCCAAAAACTTAGCCATGTTTTCCCTGGTTATACTAGTCAGCCTAATAGGAGATGCTATGCCATCCTATAGACCTTGTCTTGCTTCTGTCCTTAAGCCACGACCAGCCTGCCTACAACTAGTTCACGTGCACATTCTTGTACATTCTTGACTGCAAATACCTGTCTGTCTTTCAGTTTCAGCTCCGTATCCACAATCGACACAGACTGCACGTTGTTCTTAAGGAAGCTGTCATCAAACTCTGTCCACTTGTAATCACCAAACACAATGGTATGTCTGTTCAACAGCTTTAGGACACTCATCCTAATATCTTCTTTCTTAGCCACACTAACAAGAAAGAGACACCATTACTTTATGGCATTGACATTTATAAGGCAATACAAACTAGTGTCAAGAGTGCATTATTACATACAGTTAGATCTTCATGGGAAACAGCTTCCATCTCTCTCACATGCACAGAAAAACAACAAAACCAAAACAAAAAACCCCACTCGACTCCCCC
>VXBX01009313.1:25556-87599 GCA_013400415.1 Scytalopus superciliaris | reverse complement strand
TTTTTTTTTTTTTTTAATTGGTTTAAATCGCTATTCCAAGATGCCTGTTGTCTGGAGACAGCCCTTCACAAATGTGAAAAACCTTTCTGCATATGTTGGTGCACTTCTGCCATTTAAAAGAGATATTTTTGTGATGCTTCTATGAACAAAGTAAAAGCTTCCTTTTTACAGCTGCTTATTTTCCCTATTTATTTGCTCTGAATGAATACTTCAGTTTTTAAGTTGGATGTTCTGTATTTCAGCCAGGTCACAAGTGTGTTTTGCCACCCTTTGAGGGAGGGTATTTTCAGCCTTTCAAATAAATCTAAGCTGTATTTCTCTTCCTGATATATGCCAAGTTACTGGAAAATGAAATGTTTACTCAAAATAGCTTTCTGAAATCTGATCTCTTGAGTATTGTGGTACAATAGTTAGGCTGGCTCTTAGAATAACCTGTATGCAAGGCTTTGTGGCTTTGTTAGAAGCAAATGTGTGGTCACCTTAGTTGTCTGTGTTGGACCTTGAGGAGATAAATTAAAATCAGCAAGAAGGCATTGACAGTAATTTAATTTTAATAGTATTTCCTTTGTGTACTAATGATTCTTTGACCACTCTTCCTTTTTAGTTCTTTTTTGTCGTGTAGTTTTGCTCCTATCATGATTTTTTTCAGTGCTGCTTTGTATGGGTTTGTGGCTAACATCTGCCACTTCCAGTTGATTTGTTAGACTCAATCACTTGAAACTCATATATCTCATAGGATTATTCAGAAGCTCTTGAATACAGCATAATTTTCTTAGTACAAGTGTTTTGGTTAAGAGTATGGCTGGGACTTGAAATGTAGCAGGACAACTGTCCTTCACACAAGATCTTGCAGCATCCATTGCCTTTACTGAGTTGCAGTGTGGGGATTGTTTGGATTTTTATCCCAGAAGTTCATTATAAGTGCATTCTAAATAAGCTAAAGAATAGCTAAGTAACAAAACTGCAGTCTAAAGAAGGTTAATGAAAATCTGCTTTTCTGTGCAAGCATGGGCAATGACTGCAAGATTATAGGAATGGCCTTTGCTGTGAGGCTCAGGAAGAGAACATTATTTGCCACCACTGTTACAGAGCATTGCTTTTTGTTCTGTAGTAGGCTTTCTGAATTATCACATACTTTAGACATTCCTCTTCAATGCACCAAACAGAAACACACTGGTCAAAGCAGAGGTACAGACTGATCTTTACTGAACAGCACATTAACTTCCTTTGCTCTCTGCCGCAGCTTATTATGGTGCAATTTTGCATATAAACAGCTCCAGAGTTACACATTCTTTTCAATAAAAGTACAGTAATGGTAGTACAATATTATATTAAGTACAAAGTAGCAAAAGTTGAACAATTTAGGTTTAGTTGGAGAAGAACATTGAAAAAGTGATAGTGAAAATGTGTACAGTATTGTTTGAACCATATTATGAGTCAGATATAGAATGATTATTCCAAGTGAAAGAAATCCCTCTCTTTGATTTGGTGTGTGGGATTGTACATTCCAAGTATGTTCTTCTAAAATGTGTCTCTTCCTGCTGTGCTAGGAAGAGAAAAAGAGGAAAAGGGAGAAAGAACAGTGTGACACTGAAGGAGAAACTGATGACTTTGATCCTGGGAAAAAAGTGGAGGTTGAACCTCCTCCAGATCGTCCTGTCCGAGCATGCAGAACTCAACCAGGTGAGCAGGGTGAAAAACTACATCATTTTGGTTGCTTTTAAAAGCATGCACACCAAAGCTTTTATCAAAGGTACCCAAAAAGTAAAGTTCTCATGAAGGTTTGCTGGAATCTAGGGACTTTGCTTTTTCCAGCATTCAGAACTTTCTGCTGTCTGAAAAGTTGGTGTTCCTCATGGTGATCACAGGTTTTAGGAGGTTTCTTTTCAAGAGGCTGAAGCTGCCAAGGACATCTGTCTCTGGCTTCTATTACTTGGTACAACAAAGCTAGCATAGAAGTATTACTGTGCGTAGTGTTCCCCCAGTGCCTCCTCTGTAGCATTTACAGAACAGTAATCAGAGTATCTGAAACTTAAGTTTTGCTTAGTTCGAGGCAAAAAAAGAATCTTGTGGAGACTGCTTAGCTGTTGTTATGGTCTTTTGTTTTATAAGCTATGTGGAGTTTTAGTATCTCTGTTTTCATCAAAAGGAAGTTGTGATAGGGTATCTCTAAAGAACACAGACACCACTCCCCACCACCCTGTTTTTCATTTACCAGTCCACTTTAATTCTTATCACCAGATAAAATATTTATCAGTTGTGTGTGGGAGCTTCTGTGTGTTTAATAGTTGTAGATTCTGCCATGCTTTTTCTGTCTGTAGCCATTGCTTGACAGTTGAAACTCAATGTTGTCCAGTGAAAACTTTTACTGCAGAGAATTTTCAAATACATCATAGTCTCAGTTGCACAGGCTCAAAAATGGAACCCAGTAGCAAAAAGCTGGGTCTTTAGGAATACTGAGAGTCTTACCTTTGGAATACTGCTCTTTGGTCAAGCAATTCATGGAGGAATTTTCTAGTTATGACTGCACATTAAGTTGAGGAATAGTGGCCATCAACTGAAATTTTTTGCTTGGAGTTTTATGTCTCTGGGTAGTCAGAAACCTTGAAAAACTGACAAGATGAAAACTGGTCTTTTTATTATTCTGTTTTCATCTGCCTGTAAAATGGTATTCAAAAGCATATAAATTACTTTACTTGTTTTGTTTGAGAAGGGAAATGTCTCTCCACTGTCATCATGAGGAGTTGGAGTTCTAATTCTAGATTTCAGCATGCTGTGCTTTTTGTGTTTCCAACTTCACAGTAGAGCCAGGCTCTCTGAATTATGTTTATGGAACAGCTAATTAACGAGTAGTGTTAATTGTGTAATCTGTACAGCCAGTGATTTGCCAGCAAATCTGCTTCTATTTGTCACTTGGTGACTGAAAGGTTCAGAGATTGCATGGGGTTAATGGTAAAGAAATCACTAAAATCGCACTGATAACGTCTTGTAAGAATGTGGATTTCCCAGCTGCATTATTTGAGCAACCAAGTTTCACTTTTCTTTTCCTGTAAAAATATATTACACGTTCTTTTAATCTTATTAGTACATATTCTTAGAGTTTTTAGACTTTGCATTACATCTGATTTAATGTCTATTAGTTTTTAATGTGATGAAAGCTCAGAAAATAGTGAAGGACAAGAACCAGGCGCTATATGCTTAGAAATCTGATGTGCTTCTGCTTTGAAGTCCATGTCACACTGAGCTTCAGATCCATATAAGCTGTATTTGTAATTAAGATTTTTGCTGTGGTGTTTGTTTTTAAATAAATATATATACCTGCATTCTGTTTCATTGCACTTATCTGTGTTTTCATCTCAAAATGCAGCTGAAAATGAGAGCACTCCGATCCAGCAATTACTAGAGCACTTCCTTCGCCAGCTTCAAAGGTATAAAGTGTTACTGTATCTTAGCTGTGTCGACAGTGTCTAGTGCATATTTATGTGTTACTTCACAACTTTTTATCCTGGGTTTCTGCTTGAAAATAGTGCCTAAAGATGTATCTGTTAACCTTTGCATCCATGCCAGACCTGGTGGCTTTTAGGTGTTAGTTTAGGAAAATTATTGCCAACTTTGCAATTCTGGCACTTGGCAGGGAAGTGTTTTGGGCAGAGGATACATTGCCATTATAAATTTATTAAATATGAATTACTTAATTTAGGGATTAAAACTCTGTTATGATTCTGTAATACTTTACTGAATATATAATATTGTTTTCATTTAATTTTGTTTTATTCTGTGTCTCCTGTCTGATACAAAACAAATTTATACTTGTTCACTTGATAATACTCTTAATTTGGAGAGGCTGTTTATTTTATTGTTTTCAATAAGACCTTAAACCTGCACCTCCTGTTAAAAAAAAGTCCTTTTTATTACATAGCAATAAGCTGGATTTGGAACTAATTAAAAATATTAAACAATATATTTATTTTTGGAGGACCTTATGAACAAGAAGAATTGAGGTTTTTTTACTCAGTGAAGCCAAAAGACCAATTTGGAGCATAGAGATATAGAAAGCATGCAAGAATTAATTAAAAAATACAACAACTAGCTTGCACTGATCATTTGATAATTGAACTGAAAGACTTATTTTACTGTCTTTCAAAAAGTCCTCATATGTGTAATCAAATGCTCTCCTTTGTCAGGACATTGTCAAACGTGCTTCTGTTTTATGAGAAGGCTTTTAGTGGTTCTTCTCTTTTAAGTAGTACTATTATGCCATTAGTGTGGTATAGAAACAAGGACAGTTTTGTTTGCTGCTGTAAATCTAAATGTCTTGTTTTTATTTTTAGGAAAGATCCTCATGGGTTTTTTGCTTTTCCAGTCACGGATGCCATTGCTCCTGGATATTCCATGATAATAAAACACCCTATGGATTTTGGTACGATGAAGGAAAAAATTGCAGCAAATGAATACAAATCAGTCACTGAATTCAAGGTGAATTAATAAAGATGTAGATATTTGAGTGCTAGTAAGAAACTGAAGATTCTTTTTAACTATAGAAGCCTTTTTTACATTAATGTGCTTTTTTTTCCTCAGTACTGAGCACTTTTGTGTAATCAGTGTGTCACAAATACTCTGTCTACTACAATCTACTACAGGTTACTGTGGAAACCAACAACCTGTTCTGAAGTTCTATGGAATTCATGCTGCTAAACTTAAACAGGAGTAAGATTATCGTGAAGACTTAAGTGGTTGAAGAACCTGAAGCTCTTTTTTTATTTCCCTTTATTTTTTTTAAATCTAGACCTGGCTAGATGGATTGAAATGTAATTTTGTCCTGTCTGCAAGAAAACTGTGGGTTTACTGAAACATCTTGTGTAAGAGTCAATAACAACAAGATATTTTTTGTCTTTAATTGTCTTCTTTTACATTTGTCTTCATTTGAAATGGCAGAAAGTTACTTGGCAAGTTTACTGGCAGCTTGCCTTAGCTGATTCGTAGATTGCTATTGTTGTAATATTTTATTAGATGTGCTATGGTCTTACAGACTGTAGAGAGAAATCTTTTCATGATACTGCCAGCTCCTGAAAGGAAAGGAGTTTTCCTTAACTGCTCCATGAAGTTCTATTAGGTGTCTCCAGAATTACTGTTTCCTACGGTGGTGTTAACGTAACAATAGACTTGGCTGAGAGCATTGGTTTGCTTCTCAGGGTTAATTTCTCCTTTTGAAAGGTCCAGCAAGGTGAGCAGAGAATGCCTTGTATTTCTTACAAGTGCTTTGATAAAGATTATTCTGTTTTGTTAGGTATACTATAGAGATTTATAGGAAATAATAAAAAAGGATTTATAATACCCTTGCCATCAGCAGTGCCTTCAAGTCCCTAAATTCTGGCTTGCTGGACTGTGTTATTCAGCTGCTTAAAAAGGGAAGTTTGAATGGAAGCTCTTGTGGCTCTGTTTAGTTACAGGCAAGGCTGCAACATTTAAAGTGTGGAGATAGCAACCTAAAAAAAAAATTAAATTGCAGTATTATTTAGACTGGCAGATTATTATTTTTTTTCCCCTGAAGGTCTTAATTTCTGCTGGCAGTCTGAGGAGTAATAATTGGTTGCTACAAGTCTGCCCATCTTAGAGTGAAGAAGGGTTGGACTGCCTTTCTAGATACATGACAGTACCTAATAACAGAATTATGAAGGCATAAGCTTAATACAGAAATAAAGTTTGTAGGTTTTTAATCTCTAACACAAGGCCTGCTGAAAGGGTTACCTTTAATTTGTGATATTATAGCTAGCTGAGGCTTATCACAAGATAATAAGTAATCTGTCTGAGAGTAGAATCCTGAGGAACGCTGAGGTTCCTGAAGAAGGGCAGTTGCTGCATAAAACTCTTTGGTTTTATTGCTGAAAAAAAGGGTCTGCTTCAATGTTGGGTAAACAAAAGACTGGCCTTTCCTGCAGCGCTTCCAAGGCCATCACTGGATGTGTGACTTATCTGTGCTTCCTTACCTGCTTCTTGGCTCATCTGCTTCTTCTCCTCTGTGTCACCTTCTCAATTTCTGTTTCTGTGGTGATCTCATTAATTGAAAGCAGTTGGCTTAAATGCTATTAAGAGTTACCTTAGGAGCTCTGTCCTTCTGTTAATTTCTCATCTTGAAGAAGCAAAAAAGGCTCAAACCTTTGCAACTCTGCATTACCTTTTGGCTTGCATTTACTCCATGAGCTTGGACTACCATGATGGAATGGTATCTTCCAGTCACTTAACAAAGGACTTATAAATTCTAACACTTCTTTTGTGTTGTATTTTACAGGCAGATTTTAAACTGATGTGTGATAATGCAATGACTTACAACAGACCAGATACTGTTTACTACAAGCTAGCCAAGAAGATACTGCACACAGGCTTTAAGATGATGAGCAAAGTAAGAGACCTATTAAAAACATACAGCAGAAACTTTGTTGGGTTTTTTTTTGTTGTTGTTGTTGTCATACCTAAAGGAGACATTATTAATAACGATGATAAATGTTACTTCATCCTTGTACAATTAACTATAGCAGTGCTTGTTAGTGCTGCTATATTTAAGGGCTTGATAGCATTTTTGTTATAACTCGGTAGTTTTTATTTATTTCTCGTCCATATCTGCACCACTGAAGTCTGTGGGAGCTTCTGTCCCTGCCCTCAGTGGAAGCAATTAAGATTCATATACACAAAACCCTACTGTGAAATACGGCCTCTGGCTGAGACTCTGAAAACAAGACCTCATTTAAGTTTTATTTCTGAATAAACAGGAAAGCTCTACTTTTTTCAAGGTGTTGGGTGTGGGGGGAGTTTTCAGGTGTGTTGCAAATATGCTTTTTTACTCAAATGGACTTGCTGGCTTGTAAAATGAAGTTTTGGTGAGCTGCTCTGTGTGCGTGTGTGTGTGTGTGTGTGTGTGTGTGTGCATGTGTTACAGTGATGGTAAGTTTTGTGTAAAATAGCCGTTTTTGCATATGCAGTTTGTTTGTTTGTTTGTTTCTCTCTTGATAGTTGGGCTGCAGAAATTCTGATGCCATGCTACCATGACCAAATCATGTTGCATCGCCATTGGGAACGAGACATTAAGAACAAAATAAGGCCATGGCCATTCCCATCCCATCCCATTATCATAGCATCTTGGCTATGAGGGAAAGGTTAAGTCCCTGCCGCTCTGTCCTTTCTGATTCTAGGAACGGCTGTTAGCTTTGAAGCGCAGCATGTCGTTTATGCAGGACATGGATTTTTCTCAGCAGGCAGCTCTTTTGGGTGATGAAGATACAGCAGTTGAAGAACCTGTGCCTGAGGTTGTTCCTGTACAAGCAGAGACTACCAAGAAATCCAAAAAGCAAAATAAAGAAGTTATTAGGTAAAGGTTTCGATGGGCATGCTTACTGCTTTTTTGCAGCTTTTGTAATGTTAGACAGCAGCGAAGAACTGAGGGGAAAACCTCTTTTCAGCCTTTTTCCTTAAGATCCATAGAATAAATGGGCAATTTTGTTGTATTTTATTTGTTTGCCTATAGAACTTGTTTAATAACAGTTATTCCCAGCTTGAAACAAACAGTTCGGAAGATGACTGTGTATTCTTTTAAACACTTACAGTTAATGTCTATATAGACATTTTTATTCTTCTTTATATTAACTAATCAGTAGTTTGTTCTCATGATGGTTGGAAATGTTACTTTATTTTTAATATAGCCACAAATGCCTTTTGCATTTTGTCCCTTCTTTTTTCCCTTTCCTAAAATGGTTCACTGCCTCAAAATGTAACAGGATCTTTCTGGGACAGCAAAGTGGCCCCAGATCAGTCAATGAATGTATTTAACTTCAACCTTATCTGGCAGAACGTATAGGTACAGGAGATTATTTCTGGAGCAGATGATAACATCTCCCCAGTGAAGTCTTATTAAGCTTCTTTGTAAAATACATTGCTAGAGCAATAGTAGTCTTTCAGCTAGTAGGTGCCCCCATGTCACAAAGTCATGCTTTTGTAGCTAAAATCTAATTTTAGTAAAATTTAAAAAAAAAATATCTTAAATTTAGTCAAATTATTTTATGAGGAGATCTTGGCAGAAACTGTGATTTACAAGCAACTTATGTTGTTCAGTGTTCTTGCATAGACATCCAAAGATAGATGTTGAATTTAAGTTGTAGCACATTATATCAGCTGCAATTTTAAGAAAGAAAACCTATAACAGAGCATCACTAGCCATGTCTTAAATAATCCAATCATGCAGGTATGTTCTGCATGCTTCTTTCTTTAACCTTCAAAGTAAAACAGTGAAATGTACCTTGTCTCATTTTTTTAAAGAGTGAACTTTAGAATTCTAATCAGCCAGATTTTTTATTTTCTTCTACACTTCAGGCATTTTTGTAGTACTCCTTAATGTCTGATGAAAGAACTGGTATTTAATGTAGTTGTTTTGTGGAAATAGAAGACTGCAACATGTACCTTCAAAAATAATTTTAAACAGTAGTCTTTTGGGTATAAACTGTTCTGATGACAGCATACAGAAACATATCTGTTGCTGTATCATGGAGAATTAACAAAATGTAATTTGTTCTTTGTGTCATGGATTGTGTGTGGAAATCAACTGAAAGTACCTTTTTGAGGAGGAGGTTTGATTTTTGGCTCTTTGGTTTTTTTAGGAGATACGTGATTTGGTTTGTGTGGTGCCTAGGATTAATTCTTACATAAACTCCACTGCAGGAGTATTTTTGTAGTTTGCCAAAGAGCAAGAAATTGGCATGCCAAGTCATGTAGTACTGCTCTGTCTTTATTGTCTACCTTAATATACAATTCAGATAGTTAAAAATAATTGACCTTTAATTTTAACCAGGTACCAGTTTCTTTGCAGTCAGGTATAGCATGAATTTACTCTCCTATTCTTGTCAATGTTTATGTAACTTTAGTAGTTGGAATTAATTTGGTTTTTCTAATTAACTTGACCTTTTAAACCCTTGTATTTTTGCATCACGAGGGTGGATACTATTCTTTTTGATGAACAGTAAGAGCTTTGGGGGGAGAACTGAGCCTAATAGCCTTCATATTTCACAGTTTAAAACAGAGAAAGAGTTGAAGTCCATGTCTGGAAAGTGTTAAAGCAGCTTAGACCTCTATACTGTAGTTTAGAAAGTGACCTAATCACTTGGACATCCTAATGTTTAAGTAGTTTTTGAAAATTTTCAGGATGTTGCAACCTTCTGAACATTCTCTCACAATTCTTGCCCTTTAAGTATTATTTGGAGTGTGATAGAAAGTGCCAGTTGTTGAGGAGTTTCCTGCTGTGTACACCCTTTCTTAAATTTCAATGACACAAAAATGGTATAACACATTTGTCTCATAATAGTATGATCCTGTGATCTTTTTATTGTCTTTAATAGCAAAACTTACTTGTGTATCGGATCTGAATCTCTATACAGAGAGAAATTCTTAGCTAAGCAAATGGAAGAAGATAACCCAGGAGAGAGAAATGGATTTGGTGTGAGGAGATGCTCTACCCAGTACCTAAGGTGTTTGGCCCTAGTGTCTAATGTCCGTATAATGCCCTGAAATATTTTGATGTACCAAGTTTATTCTATATATAAAATATAATGAAGACTTCCATGTTCTATGATATCTTCACACTTCTCCTTATATTACCTTTTTCTGATTTTATGTAGTACTTCTGTCCTGTTCCATCTTGGGTATGCTTATCTGTTACAGTTTTATTTTTCTGGTGCTTTAATGAAAAGGGATCTACTGAAAGATAGCTGCCTAATTCTGTAATTTCAGTTACAAGGAATGGTGTGGTTAATACTGATTAGGAATACTAATTGCCAGTACTAACAAACATAGGAATTAAAGGACTCCCTCTTAGACTGGGAGCTGTGTCCTACTTCTGCAAGCAACTATATGACAAAATCATCATAAATACAGCCTGTTGGGTTTTTTCTCTGATTAGTTATACAGTTTCCATCCCTCATCAAGTAATTTCTTTCCTGCATCTTTCTGTTTCGAATTTGTGAAAATGGTGTATTCATGCATGTTGGAGATTAAGGATGCATACAGCATTCACCCTCTATTAATGCAGTCTTACTCCCAGTCTCTGTTTTGTAATACTGCCTTTATTTTTATCAAGGTACAGAAGTAATTACATTTCTGAAGTTCAGTAGTTTGGTAGTTCTCAGCTTCTGCTGCAAAGCTTCACTTTGTAGTATGATTATAATTCCACTTAAATGCTGAAGTAGACTGACACTGGGAGACGAGCGGGGCTGATTGTTCTATTAAGCAAACCCCAGAATTCAGCCCTCTGCTTTGTTTTAGCTTTTGATTTCTACAGCTACCCCTTCTCTCTTTTTTTTAGCTGCATTTTTGAGCCTGAGGGAAATGCCTGCAGCCTGACGGATAGCACTGCTGAGGAACATGTCCTGGCACTAGTGGAACATGCAGCAGATGAAGCTCGGGACAGGATCAATCGATACCTACCCAACAGCAAGGTCCACTGCTCAGTGCAGTTTGCAATTCCCTGTTGTGTTTGACTGTTGAATGCTTTGTTTCACTCTGGGGAACAGGCTTTAGTGTCATGTTTTCTGGGACTGTAACAGCTAGGATGTATGCTCTCTGTGCATATGCCAGTTGTCTATCACGTAGTTCCCACTGAAACCCCTTGTAGGGCATCCTAAATGGATCTCAAGCTGTACTGTGTGTTGAACAGCTTTGGAAATTCACTTGCAGAAAGCCGTGAAATATTGCTCAGTCTTGAATTGTAGCCATTGGCATTGAAAGTGATTAAAATAGCATCGCATTCTTCTTAACTGTTTGCACCTCAGAAAAAGCAAACTGTGACAGGTTGAAGCGTTATTAAGATTCCTCCTTCCCCGCCTCACCCAAGGAATTCAGGAATTTTTAAATGTTAAATTACTGCTTACAATGAGAAGGGTCTGTAATCTCTTGTAGTGTTGCACAAGCAGTAGCTGTCAGCTGTAGCATGAGTACAAAATGCAGGCATCCTTCAATGACTAGGATAAGTGAGCAGGTTTGATAGTCTTGAATGTGATTCTGATATTGTGCCATGTGATTAGGTTTTGTGCACTTCCAAGGGTTAGAAGGACAAGCTCAGCAATGCCATTGGTGCAGTTTTCTCAGAATGATCTGTTAATGGACTTTGGGTTTTTCAGCTGTGTGGTAATGGTGGTGGATTCCTTCATTTCTTCATGCAGATTGGAGTGAATTCACTACAGACCCCTGTTGAGATACATTTACTCTGTTCCTGTCGAATTGTGTAGAGTCTTATTACCACCTTTGTTCTCATTTATCATGTGTCACCTGTTACTTTACTCTAGTGGTCACTGCAGTTGAGAAGAGAGTAAGGATGTTGCTACATCCTGCCTTTTCCACCTATTTTTTTAACAACTGTTGCAGGAGAAACTTTGCTTTGAAGCATTAGTCGTGGTGTGTCCTCAAAATAAATGTATGTTTCTTGAGCAGTGACCCTTGCTATGCAGTCACCTCAGGCTCAACTGGATTAGGAAGTAAAGCTTCAAAGAATAGTGGGTGAAGGTTGAGCTTCAGTATGTTTTTGTATCTTTGGATAATTGGAAGAACTGATAGGATTGAAGGCCATTTGAAACTTCCAAAGTAACAGTGGCCTTTTTAAAATTCTTTGAAGCAATACCAGCCTTCTGCTAATTGCTAGCTTTGCTAAAAAGGCCTTTCATGCTGGTGTAGTCCATTTTCAAGAAAGGTGCTCGAGGTGTGAAGCTCTTAATTGTCTAGGCTGTTACTCAGCCAGACAACCCACTGCATATCCCAAAGTCCAGGTAACACTGGCATGTTCTTGGAGCTCAGTCATTGTTAACTTTTGCCTCACTTGAAGGTATTGCTCCTGTTCATTCTCTTTCCAGCATTTCTCACCTCTGTTGTTATTGTATGCCAAGATTAGCTTTGGCCTCTTGCATGGAGAGAGTTTTAAACTTTTTCAGAGGGAGGGAAGAACAGAACAAAATAGAGGAGAGATTTATTTTTAAATTTACTTGGAAGTATTTATTAGTATTTCTGTAGGGAGAGAACATTTTTTATTTTCCCCGTTTACTGAGAAGTTACTTTTTTTTTGCTCCATTCATGCGTAGTCAGTTTCTCACATCAGCTTTGCTTGTAATATTAGATCTGGCTCTACCTTTATGGACCCTGGTGTGCTCTAGTGTCTTTTATATATGTGTTTTTAGCATTGTGCTTGTGTGATTCAATAGGTCTGTCACATCACTTCTTCCTCTTTAAGAATTTGGTAGTGTGTTCATAAAAGCACTTCCAGTTAGAGAAAATATTGTGGGCGAGGTATGAAAACAAGAAGTTCTATCTAGATTTGAAAATAAAACAGTGACTTAGATAGTTGGATAGGGGTTCTGGTTCTTCTTCTGTTCTAGACTTGGCAGTCAGAAATCTGGCTCCATGCTGATAATAATGGAATTGTGTTTGTTTGGATAAAAACTTTAGATCTGCTTTAGAAAGATGAATAAGGAGTTGTATGTATGACTTTCTACTCCTAAGTCTTCTGTTCTGAAGCATTTGCTAAGTGCTGTTAAATAGGTGTAACCCAAGAATCTCGGTATTAAAAAAGGGAATACCAGAGTGCAGGATCTCAGTACAGCTGAAAATAGTTTTTAGTTTGCTCTGTAAGTAAGCAAATCCTCCTTTGAGTTTGAACAGTTTTGAATGATTGTTTCTGTATCTTTGTGGTTCTGTTCACAGATTGGTTATCTGAAAAAAAATGGAGATGGAACTTTATTATTTAGTGTAGTAAATTCATCTGATCCAGAAGCAGAAGGTAAAAGCAGACATTTCTGGTCCTGAATGTTCTAGCAGATTTTGAAGTCTTAACTGTACATACAGATTCTGTGTAGTATAGATGAGTTTTAAATTTTTATAATTTTTGAAAAAAAATTCATTATTTTCATTATTTCCCAAACACCCCAAAGCTCTTTGCCTTCCAAATTTTCACTTTTCAGATGCTCTGTTTTACTGATTCTGACAGTAAAAGGTATAAACGCTTATACATTGCTACAACTTTGTAAAGAACTTGGAATACAAGATTTTGCTGAAAGTACAGTGTAATGTTAAAAGGTGATAGTCTAAAGGTGAATGAAAGTGCTGTGATCCTGTGCAAACATGCAATGCACAGATGCAAATTCAAAATAATTACCTTTTTATTTCCTATTTTAAATCATTAACTAAATGTCGGGTTTAAGTTATTGAGGTTTTGCTCAATTATTTTTCTTTAGTTCCTTGATCTTTTCTGGTTTTGGTTTTTTTCTGTTGTTCTGTTACTACTGCACATTATTTATATTGGTTTATGCTTTTCACTTGGTTTAATTTCGAGCTCAAAATGCGGAAGTTTTGAAAGTTTGCAGTGAATGAAGTGTCACAGTCTTCATGCTGCTGTATGTCATGTTGATTTAGCACTTTCTTTGCATCTTTTGAGATTGGAATTCGTTCACAGCTTATCTGTTGTTCCATTGATGAGTTTACAAATGTTTTATACTAATCACATTGTGAGACACAAGCCTGGAACTCTGTTACTGTTTCAATTCTTTTTCATTTGTTAGTGAATTTTTGGAATGAAATTGAGCATTTGGACTACTCGTATGCCCTTGCCTGTTTCTGAAAATAAAAAATTAATAGAATTCTTGAGATTTAATACCTCTAAAATTATACCAGTGAAAGTTTAGACAGTGATGGTAACGGTGTCTGGATTTCTGTAAACTACCACTTAGTCGACACAAGAACAGCTTTTCTCACTTCATAAAATCTGGATCTTGAATGTTTGTGAATCACCTATTAAAAATAATCACACGTGTTGCTGTATACTTTATAAGTGAAATAACTTCAGTAAGCCATAGCTCCTGTGAATTAGACATGGAAACATATTTACAGCATGTGTTTGAAGTTTAAATGGAGAACCTGAATTACACTACCTACCCTTAATGTAAAGATCAAAAGAGATTTATTCTTTATGGTAATTGCAACATTTTAGAATAGTAAAATCTAAATACTCACCATAAATTGTACTCATGAAATGATTTTCTAAGTCTTCTTTTAAATCAAATTATTAGAGGAAGAGACTCACCCAGTGGATCTGAGTTCACTGTCAAGCAAATTATTACCTGGCTTCACTACACTGGGCTTTAAAGATGAACGAAGAAATAAAGGTAAATGCCAAAGAACATGTTTTAGCTTTTTGTTTATTAAGTATTTGAGCAATTACTTGATGTAAAATAATTTCAGTTTATACCTGTCTCGATATAAAAGTTCACTTGGTTATTCTTACAGTATATAATTATTCCACGTACAGCAGAATGCAGTTTTAAATTACTTTTTTGCTTATTAAACATAACTAAGTTAAGAAGTTTATGGATTAATGTTTTGCCTTAGTGTTATAGCCACACTGGAAGCTTTCCAGTAATGGTAGTGCATTTTCTCTGTGGAAATAATTTTTCTAGACTAACTGTGCTTAGAATTGAGGGGAAAAAAAACTTCTGGGAATTTGCATTTTTGCATCATATGATGAGGATTTCACAGACTGTGGATTTTTTTCTTTTATAGTTTTTATAGTTTCTAATCT
Source organism: Scytalopus superciliaris (assembly GCA_013400415.1). Classification (NCBI taxonomy): domain Eukaryota; kingdom Metazoa; phylum Chordata; class Aves; order Passeriformes; family Rhinocryptidae; genus Scytalopus; species Scytalopus superciliaris. The sequence continues at coordinate 73,003 of VXBX01009313.1, read as the reverse complement.
GCTCTCCAGAAACTGGCAATGAGCACTAAAGTAAATGCAGATAAAAACCAGAAATATAAAAGAGGGCATGGCCATGATTCTTTTTCTTCTGGGATAATTAGTTCTTGATTTTCCAGTAGTGTAAGTATGTTTGTTTATATGGCTAAAAGAGTTGCTCTGATTCTAGAGTCTGGAAGTGTCCTTGAGATACTGCTCTTCATCTCAGTTGGAGGAAAAAAAATACACTGCACTTTCTGTATCTGTTTCAGAAAACATATTTTTTCCCCAAGTGATCTCTTACACTTGTGTTAATCATTTTTCATCTTCCTTCTACCTGTCTAGTGACCTTTCTTACAAGTGCTAGTACAGCACCTTCCCTGCAAAACAACTCTATATTTCATGATTTGAAACCAGATGAGATGGAACTCCTGTACTCAGCATATGGTGATGAAACTGGGATACAGTGTGCCTTAAGGTAAGTGTTTCCTTAACTGCTCACAGCAATTTTATGCAAAGTAATTTGGATTAAATGTCAAGTAGGAGTGTCCAAATCCTGATATTTTATTCTAAAACTTATTTTTAAAATAAATCACTATAAAACTTGAAGCTGGCTTTCCTCCTTGTTGGTTTGAGGCAGGTTTAGTTGGTTTTTTTGTCTGTTTGCTTTTGGTTGTGGGCAGGGGAAATATATTTCTTTTTGCCATTTGCCCTTCTAAGTTACATAATTTTATTTCAAGGCCATTACAGATCTTGTTATTGGGGTCTTCAACCACAGTATATTATGGGGTGCTAAGTTTTAGTGTTATACTTTACACCCAACTGTAAATAAGCTTAAATAGATAAGTAATCGATTTCAGTGGGTTTAAAACAGTATTTTTTCAGGGAGTTTCGAAAGAGTTAAAGCTACTTGAAAAGGAAAATGCCACTTTTCATTAAATTGTTAATCTTGGAGGAAAGGAATTAGTCACAAACATTTTTCTCTTTTTTGTGTTTAGTTTTTTAACCCACTATCAGTGATAGTTCAAGTCAAAATTTGCTGGTAGTTGTGAGAATCAAGTTTGAAGATACATTTACTTTATTACTAAAAAGAAAAAGAAAAACTCTATCTTGAAAGCCTTAATTGCTTTTCTGGAGATGCACAAAAGGGTCACAAAACAAGGAAAATGTAACTGTAATGCAGTGCTTTTGCGAAAAAACGTATTTTAAGTTGAAATATTTTCTATGAAAATAAACCTTTTCTGTAATGCTTGTCTCCATTCCTGCCAGCTTACAAGAATTTGTGAAGGATGCTGGGAGTTACAGCAAGAAAATCGTAGATGATCTTCTGGACCAGATCACGAGTGGCGATCATTCCAAAACTATTTATCAGCTAAAGCAGGTGTGTCCTTGATGCACAGAAGCATCCCAAGTTCATCAGTTTGAGCAGTGCAAGCTTAGCTTAGTGCAAGTTCAAGCAGCCATGATGTGAACCAAGTCACAGACTAAATTAATCAACAGAGGAGTGATTTTTTTTCCCTTTGGCTGGATCAGTTCTCCAACGTGGTTCACTACATGATTGCAGAGAGGAAGAGGCAGGGGGTGCAGCACAGCAGGGACCAACCAACTCAAGTGTTGTGACTTACATAACTACTCCTGAGTTACACTGCAGTGCTTTTGTTGAGGTTTCTGGTTTTTCTTCATTGAAATGCAAAATATACTTCTTGTGGAAGGATTAGTAATTTGAAGCAGGGAAGTTAATGTTGAAGAACAGATTAATATCACTGTACAGGTATCTGTTATCCAGCAGTGCTAAGTTTTAAATTCTTGTGGTGTGTCTGAAGGAAAAGCTTTTAACTGATTTACTAAAACACTTTCTTCATGAGATTCATACTAAGATTGGAGAAGAGATTTTTTTCAGAAATATGTGTCATTCTAGAGGGACTGTTTGCATTCCCGAGACAAAACAGACTAATAGAAGTTGCAAGATCTTGTTTCATGTTATTTTCACTCTGAAAAAAACACTCAGTTTGAAATAATTGTCTGCTATTTAAAATGCTGACATCATGAATGATTGAAGAATAAAAAAAGGGAGGCAGGATGGGAAGATGGAAAAGATGGAAGGTACATAGACTGACATGGTGGAAATGAGATTATGCTAAATGTCTGCAAATTTAGAGGTAGAATAAGGTGGGTGGTTTTTTGGGAAAAGGAGACAACAGAATGAAAAACACAAGACAATCCTTCAGGATTTTCTGAGTGTTTTTCACCAGTCCCTACAGGAAAAAGATTGTATATGAAACAGGAAGAAGTGTAAAGGATTAGTTCAAAAAGTTACAACCCAGTATTTTGAATATTCTTCTACATATAGAAAGATGTATACAACATTGTGAACTTAACTTCATAAATTGTACCTTTGCCTTTTTTGCCACCTTGTTCCACGAATGTTGTTCCAAATGAGAGTTTTTGAAGACCTCTCAAATGATCAATGGCAATTTACACTTACAAGTGCTGTTCAGTTGGATTTACACTAGCTTTACACATTTAAATGTGTTTCAGTGGTGATGTGCCATGGTGTTTTATGCTTGCACATTTCAGGCTGCTACATTTGAGTAAGAATGAGTATCCCTGAAAGTACAACCTGAAATGATTTGTGATCAGAAGTTACTGAAGTAATGACTAAGATACTTCATTTGAATATAAAATTTGTGAACAGAAGAAATAGTGTAAGAGAACTCAAAGATTAGTTAAAATGCATAATACTAAAGTACTTCAGAACATTAACTGTTGTAATGGCATTGCAGGTATGTGAGAAGCTTCTAGATGTCTGTTGTGCATGAAGTTTGAAAACACTTGAAATTGTACAAGAATGAGGTCTTTGTCATATGTGGAATATAAGCAATTGTTAGTGTTCTTCCTTTGCAGAGACGAAACATCCCAGTAAAACCACTGGATGAAGTTAAAGTAAGTTATGCTGACATTTAGTCTGTTTGGTGGTTTTTTTTTTTAACTAGAAAATGTGTTTTGGCATTTGAAGTAGAGAAAACTGTTCTGTGAGCTTCCAGCATTCAAGTTCTTGATTTTATTTAATGTGCATCTGTTCTCTGTGGAAATGCAGAAAAGGATGATGAGTATAGGAGAAAGAAGAATTTGTTAGGTTAGTCCCAAAGAGGATGCCCTGGTTACTTCTGAATTGTTTATGTGAATGTATATGGTTGACCTTAGAGAAGAGATAGTCTTTAGTTTTTTGTAAAAGTTGTACTCAAACATCACAAAATGTGATAGTGTTCTGTAGTGGCCCAGAATCTCACTGTGATAAACCAGTAAATTACACAAGCATTCTTAGAAAACATTCTTAGGAAATGTAAGTATAGGCTCTAAAATGCTAAGATCTAAAATACTATTTTGTGTTTTAGGTCCTGCCAGTTCTTATAAAAGAAGAACACAAGCTGCGTAATACCTGTCTGGATTCTTCCAAACAGATTATGGTAAAATGACTGGGGGGGAAGGGAGGGGAACAACAGGAAAAAAACCTAAAACAAAACATAAACAAAAAAGTAGTAATGAGAAATTACTGCTCAAGGATGTGGGTGGTCTGAAGTAGAATACTGAAACTGCCTTATCTAGGATGAAGTTTCAGTACTGAAAATTAATTCACATTCAGTCTATTTTAGTTAGTGGTTTTATTATTTTGTATTCTCCAGCTTGTTTTGGCACGTGTAACTAAATCTCAGAGGCAAAAAGATCACTTAGGAATCTGAAAAAGATACTTGATGTGCTGACGAATATTTGAGGTTCCACCTGCTATTAAATTGGAAAAATGCATTAGTATTGACCAGTTTTACCACATCCATTGAAAATGTCAAAAAGTACGGGTAAATATGCATATCTTATGCTTTAACAGCTATTAATTAAATATTTCTTCAAATGATAGAGGTTTTACCATGCAAGTTATGTGTGACAACAGAAGTTATGCACTCCGTTCCATTACAATGCACATAAAAATCATAAGGATCGCATTACAGCAACTAATACAAATTTATAGTTTTATAAATATCACTTATGTTGTGTGGAAGGGTGTGTGTTTCTCTAGAAGGTAACTGGTTAAGTTAATTCATGAAGGTGCTAATTTCCATTTTCGTATTTCTGAAAGATAATACCTGGCTGTGTGTTTACCTGGGTGTCTCATTTCTCCTGCTGGAATAGGCATCCTTAGGGGCTTCTGTTAGAATAGCTTTTCAAACTTAGAGACTTCTACTTTGATTTCTAGCTTTGTATCATTACATTAGCAAATTGCAACAGGTGTGGAAAGAAATTAAATTGTTGTAGCACAAGCATTGTGCAAATGTATAGAAAAAGTACTAGAGAGGCCAGTTCCAGCTGATATTGTGTATAGGACGGGCCACCATACTAAAAATACCAATAAATCCAGTATTCATTCATTGAGAAGATGAGGGGAAAGGAAATCTAGGAGTGGTTCATGATGGGGACACCTGTCAGGGTTCTTGTGTGAGACATGAATGAGTTGAGTGTATAACTGAGCTTAAACAGTCCTGAATTATGAGATAAAAAATACTTAAGACTCCTGTGCACATCCCTTGCCGTTCACGTGACTGGTCTGTCCTGCACCACGTTTGAAGTGTCTCTGAGTTTCAGGTTAGCCAAGATGGTTATGGGTGCTCCAATCTCAAGTGTTATGATGCACATTTCTGAGAGAATGGATTCCTGCATTTACCTTAAATCATTAGAAAGTTATGACAGTTTGTCACTATGGCCATTCTTTCTGTTTCCTGTGTTTTAATAGGTTGGAGAATCTACTGGAGACAGTAACTCTTCTGATTTGGACTTTCTCTCTATGAAGCCATATTCTGATGTGTCTCTTGATATTTCTATGTTAAGTTCATTGGGTAAGTAATTAAATACACAAAACATCAATTATGGTTGTTTAGCTGTACCACAGGCAAAATGACAGCCGGATTTACTAAGATTTAAAAAGTGTTCAAAAGGTAGTATCAAGTCTATATTCGACATAAGTAAAAGTCTAGGCCTGGTACAAGATAAGTGAACTGTGCTTTATTTTTCCTTTGAGACATCCATGTGCTATCCAAGCTGACTTTTCCAGTACAACTGAGGAAACCAAAGTATTTGTACCTCAGAATTTTGATAGCTTTGCTTGTATTTTTTTTGTGTTCATAGCAACATAAACTTTAAGAGTCAGCATGGAGCTTTAGCTCAGAAATTATGTTTATTTTCCTCTTTAAAGTGGAGTGAATTTTTTTTTTTAGATCTTCAGCTGAAAGAATAACATATATTGACACATACTTCCAGTTCTGTCCAATTTCACAGTTTTGTTTGGCTTACTGTAAAAGCAGTGTAGCTGGAGAAGATACTGTCCTTAAAACCTTCTGTGATGGGGATTTCTTTGCCTCCATAAACTACATGTTCTAAATGAACTGTATTTTAAGTTAAATATTTAAGTGATCTTTCTATTGTTTTCTCTTCTTTGGTGCAAACTAAATGCATTATTTGCTGTGAGGGTGTGAGGCAGTGGAACAGGTTGCCCAGAGAAGCTGTTGATGCCCATCCCTGGAAGTGTTCAAGGCCAGGTTGGACGGAGCTTGGAGCGACCTGGTCTAGTGAGAGGTGTCCCTGCCCATAGCAGGAAGGTTGGAACTGGATGATCTTTAAGGTCCCTTCCTTCCTACTCAAACCATTCTGTGATTTAATGTCTGGAGTTTAACAGATAAGGAAGACAAATTAAGCTCTTAGAGCTGTTTAAATATTGGGAGTTAGTTTAGTTTCAGCCAGTTCCCATAGTGCTTTCCTTCATCTTCCAATATCACACAGATCTGCAGCTGTTGCTTTTTAGAAATGTGAAGGAAAATGCAAGATTGAGGTAATTCGTATAATAAACAGCACTTGTGTTATTAATTTATTTTAGAATTTTCTTACAGTGGCTTGATAATTCATGATTCAGTGTACATGTGCTAATTATGGGTTTTGGTTGGTAACTGGTGGCCCTCAGGAAAAGTGAAGAAGGAGCTTGACCATGACGATAACCATTTACATCTGGATGAAACAACTAAGCTGCTGCAGGACCTTCATGAAGCTCAGGCTGAGAGAGTGGGATCCCGGCCATCATCCAATTTGAGTTCCCTCTCCAATACCTCTGAAAGAGACCAACATCATCTTGGTAATGTTAGCTGTGTCACAGAAGTTGCATTGCTTGTGCTCTAATTGAAATTGCTTTTAACTTACATTTTAACTTACGTAAATCTTGGTATGGAACCACTGTGGTAGAACAATGTGCTGAGTACAGGATCATGTTATAATTTTTAAATATGGCATGGCAGAGACAACTAAGAAGACATGCTTTTGACCTCTGGAATTAAGGGCACTAATTGTAGTTACTTATTTTTTGATTAGGCGTGTTTGAAGTAATTGTGAAGTTAAATTGATACTGATTGGCAAATCCCTATAAGTGCTTGCATTTAATGCCCTTAGAAATACTAAGGAGTATATAATGTTTATTTTACTTAAGCATAGTTGTATGCAGCAAATAGCAAGGGGGATTCTACAAGAGCATTCCATTGTCAACTGTAAAATTCAGTGATAAGACAGGGTGATAGTATAACATACTGCTTAACAATTTAGTGCCATTTCTGAGAAGGCAGGAGATGTTGATTGGATAATGCTCATTTGCCTTTTTTTAATAATTTTTCAACTCAGAGTAATAGCATATGACTACATGTCCAAAAATTAGCTGAATTACTAAGCATCTTTAGGTTACTTATTTATAATTTCCTGTTTATATATCCTTTAGAAGTATAAATTGAACATGTGAAATAACCATGCTGTTTATATACATAAATAAATCTTCATTATTTTTCCGTGCTTTTAAAGATTTTGGTCTTTTTTCCCCATGTTCTGTAGGAAGCCCCTCTCATCTGAGTGTTGGAGAGCAGCAAGACATGGTTCATGATCCCTATGAATTTCTTCAGTCTCCAGAAACCTCAAACACCACTAGTAACTAATCTGACATGCACTATATATATTTTGTATTTTAATTGTATTATGTTTTTGTAAAGTTTTTGTCCATGACAGAAACCTCAATTTTGTCCTCTTTTCTATGAGGATTCCTGTATAGTATTATTGTATATGCAGGATTAAACAAGAAAACAAAACAAAAAGAAAAAAAAAAAAAAAAAAGAAAAAAACCTACTTAGTACATCATGTTGTTAGCAATGTACCAAGAACTGCTTTCAGTTTGTTTGTTAAGGGATGTTGTTGTCTACTGGTGTATGAATCTTGACTGAAAAACAGCAAATGCTGTGTTAGAAAAATTTGTATTTCACAGAAACTAAAAAGTGATAACTTCCCCAGCATCATGGTAGTAGTCATTAAATGTTTCTGATGTAATTATCTACTAGTTCTGTTCAGATCTTAACCTGAACATCTCCAGGGAGAAACAAAGAACTACATGAACTGGGATTGTTATTGTTTCCCATCTCCTAATGCTAATAATCTGCAGAAGTTTTTTTTAAACATTTCCCCATATTTTTATATCTTTTTTTTTTAAATCACTGAAGAATACTTAATTTGAGAGTAATGGTACTTGGTAGTTGCAGTAAAATGCTCGTTACAAGACTTTTACCTTGGATCTGAAAAAGTTTTTTATGATTCCTTGTTATCTTGAAACACAAAGGAAATACAATGCTGGTATTTTTTCATACAATGTCTATAACTAATTGGGTGGAAAAATACTGAATAAGGACTGATTTTCAGTAATTTCAAAATAAAACTTTTATAACACATCAGTATGACACATCAGTAGTGAAATTGAGGGTTTTTTTACTATTGCTATGTGCAAGCAGGTAAATGTTATAAATTGACAATATTTTGTAAATATTAATAAAAACAGAGAAGCAGTTTTGACGTTTGCAAATTTCTTGTTCTTGCCTTACTAAGTCTGAAACAGTAGGAGTTTTGGGTCTGCATTTTTGCTGCTTCAAAAGATAAATTTCATCATGCCACATGTAGCTATAATCAAAAATAAAAACCCTGTGAATTTTTAGGAACCATCTCAGAAGTCTGTTAGATTTCTGATGGCAAAGTCTAGAGAAGGTCTAAATAGGGAGATCTGTTCCTGCACTGTAGGAGTGCTGAAGGAAGCACACAGCCAGGCTTTTCCTGTTGGGAGTTGTTAGGAGTGTGTGGCAGTGTGTTTGGGCTGCTCTGCTGCTCAGGCATTCTGATCCATCATGGCCAGGGACTCTTAGAAGAAACATGTGTGCTCTGCTGCACTGTGACAGTGTTTCCTGTTGGAAACTCTTTGCATGGACACACAGACTTGTTTGGGTCTGTAGCTCCCTAAAAGAATTTTAACTGAAAAGTGTCTTTAAAACTTAATCTCTAGTAGGTCTGATTTCTCCTACAGTAAGTATAAATTGATTCCTATAATATACTCTTAAGTAAGAGGAAATCTTTATTGCTGTTGAATTGCCTGCTTGAGCTCTTGAATAAAATTCCACAGTAGACTGTTCAAAATGCTTCTCTAAAGGAATGTGCTGGTTTGTTTGGGTTTTTCTTGAAACTTGTGTTTACTAATGAAAACTGAAATAACGTGCAGTCTCTTATTTGGTATCTTCACCTTGGGTTTCAGACAGAATGCATTCAGGCTTTCTGAAATTGTGTAAATCAGCCTTTATGGGCTCCATGAGTTGTGTAAGAGGCTGGATGTTGTTTGTATCATTACCATACCAGAAAGCACTTTGTGCCTGGGGAAGGTTTGCTTATTTATTCAGTCTATCTGACCCTTAAGCAATGTCAGTTATGCACAGCAATCTCCAACTCCAGTTCTAGAGGTGCTGGACAATCCTCTTAATATGCCTATTGCCTGTGTTCCCCAGGACAAAAATGCTTTTAGGGCAAAACTTCTTCCCAGAGGCCAATAAAAATGTTTTTGCTATAGTGTCTTCTCTTCAATGGCAGATAGGAACTTGTAACTCATGTATGTAATGATACACATGGCTGGGCTCATTAAGTGCCTCAAGAAAAGCTTTCATGTTTCTTCCAGAAATCTCATTCTTATTTATTTTATGGAAAGAATGGACTCTTGAGTTTGCAGCCTCTGGTTAAAAAAAAAAATGCTAAAGTTTTAAAGTAAGTGGTTGAAGTGGCTTCTTTCAGTTGCTTGCTTGTTTTGCATTTTTACTGATTCTCAAGCTGAAAGAGAATCTCCTTCTCCTTTCCCTTGTTTCTCTGTGTGCCCGTGCTTCTGCCAGGCCTATGCTGTTGCATTTTTCAAATTACTCTGTTTTATTTCAAAAAAAAGCCTTAGCTGACAATTCTGCCAATGCTTTTCCTACTTTTTTGAGGGGGGAAAACGTTCCTAAGCCATTTTTAATTTTCTCCTGTCTGTGCAGGTTGTAAGTTCATACTGAAATACATTTGAAAAGCTTGGAAATAACCAGTAATGGCCTGTAATCTTATGGCCCTATCTAAACATTAAGAATTTGAAAAGCTTTATTTAGTTCTGTGGTGGGTTTGTTTAACATATGTAGTTATTTATTTAATCCCAGATACTCTAGGAAGGGATTGTGTTTATCTGGTAGGTATTTCATGTTTAGCTCATTTGGAAGAGGACTGTGTGTCTGTGGCAATACATTTAAATGTGTAATATGTGACATCTTCTAGCTAGGTGGCACCATCTGTCAACACACTTGATGTGAGTTCCCTTCAGTTTGAATGTTTCTGATGCTACCATTGAACTAGAGTTGAATTTTCCAGGGTGCTTTGTAAAACCAACCCAGAGTTTCTATAAAAAAAATTGCAAAAAAAAAAATTGCATTTGTTCTAAACGCACCAGAAGATTTTAAGGAAATGCTGAAGTCTGATGGGGCAATTTATTTTTTTCCTCTTAATAACTGGTGTATCGAAACCTGTGTTGCACTAAGGGTGTAAGCAATTGTAAGAGAAATCTCCTTAGTTCTGTTCTTCCACAGGATAGAAATACATCAGTGAAAATGTAGAGTCATCTAAAGAACTGTGATTTATTTATGATTATATCATCAATCTCATGTTTTAGCACAGCTGTCTTCAGTGGCAGCAACGGGAACATTGAGACTGTATTGCACACATTCAAACGTCTTTGTAAACAAGGATACAGCACGAAGCAGCTTTCCTCCACTCTTTTGAGATACACAAGTACACGCACAGAATTTACATTAAAATATTAGGAAAAGAATTATAAATCTTTCTAATATGTCTCCCTTGCTCTTTATTAAAAAGAAAAAAAGCACAGGGACATTTTTACAGTTATGTAGTGATTTGCTTTCTGGCAGATGAATTGCTACGATGAGAGATTAATGCAGACGAGGCCAGAACAGCTGACCAGCAGAAATAACCCGATGTCTGGCTGCCCCCCTGCATTCCAGAGTGAATGGTTGGTCCTTACCATGCCACTGCTTTTTGCCTATCTGGCAACTGTGGGATTTGGAGTATACACACCATTACTGCCACGTGGATGGAAATAACGCTGGGTTTAATGGTTTCTGTTTCTTTTCTAACCTTCTACCATCCTTCTTGCAATATGTTTTCCAGTAAGTGCTAATCTGTGTGCAAATAAGGGGAGGGGATAAAAAAACCCACCCACCTCACTAATTTTGCTACCAGTGAGGGCAAACTCCCATTTCCAAAGGGATGACATTCATTCCCTGTGAGTTTAAACCCCCCCTCTTGAAAGTTGCAGAACTCATGAAGTGAGTTAGTTGGATTTATGTTGGTTCCCATCTTGCAGGAGGGTGTGTGTATGTAACACAGTGTTTGTAAATATTATAGTTAATTATGTTTTGAAAGATCCTTTAACTAGGTGGTGACTGGAAGGAAAAGGGCAGGGGCCAGGAGAGGGATAAGAACCACAGATGTTTGGAAGCTGGGAGGCAATGCGTTGCAGCTGAATGATTTTTTTCCTAGGCTGATCAAGAATTACTGTAAATCACAAAAAGTACCCTCCCCCGGAGAAATGTTGGTCTTTGAATTGGTAAAACAGACCTTATTTTAATCACAAGTCCTTTGGGTACTGAAAAAATAGCATGCTATAGGAAGAAAGCACATCTTTATGTGAATTTAGAAGTGTTCTTCACTGTGCACACTTTCATTCCCTACTCTATAGCCCTTCTCAAAGTGCAGGGAAGAAATGAACTCTAAGCATCTGCTGTCCCATCAGATGATTGCTGGTGAGGAGTTGTCTTCTTTACTGGGAATCTGCAAGGAGTTGGGGCAGAGTGAAGTTGTTCTTCCACATGCCGGATAAAGGAGAGAACTCCACAAAACCAAACTCCAAGCAATGTCCGTGACTGCCCACGATGATCCAGGTCTCTCCACTCAGAGATGTCAAGGTACCCTACAGTGCCACCATAAACTGGTTATTCTGGGCTGCCATTATGTGCACTCGGTGCTGCTTTGCAGGAGTAACGTGTGACAGTCCAGGTGTGCTGCCATTGTCACTGGGGATTTATTAATGGGAGTAGAAGACTGGATGAAACATTATTTGTACTTAGTGCTTTGGCTCATGAAGGATTTGAATGGATGCTGGTTTTGTAAGGAAAGACCCCTCAAAAGCAGCCCTGTGAAAAGCAGAAAGCTCTGTTTGCTTATGGCGCTCTCAGTCCATCACTGCAGGATTAAAAATTGGTGAGTCTGTTGTGGAATTATGAACTAACACTAACTTTGTTTTTAGAAGGGTCAACTTGGATAACATGAAACACCTTGTTTTTATGTTGGGTTTGCCTGTTCTCTGGCAGTTCAGTATATTACAGAGCACAGTCTGAAGTTATGTCCAAACAAGACTCTTTTCCTTTTACATGGGAGAGGGAGAAAGGTTAGCAGCATAATGAGAAGGAAAACACTGATAGGCAGTATTTCATTCACTTTTTTATGTACAAAACATAGATTGTTGCTAGGAAATGGTAGGGTGTCAATGGAGCACTCTTGTGACAGCACTGTAATTCTTGTTGAAATAGAGGTTGAGTAGTCAGCATAGCTGTAGGTCTAATGCCTGGGTTTTTGCAATGTGCTTAAAGAAACAGTCAGTTAATTGAGTTCCTTCTTTTGAAAAAGAAAGATAACTAACATACAGTGGAACAGCCACGGAGCTGATTGTATATCATGTCTTACAGATGAGTAATTAATAGCCTTGCTGAAGCTCTGATGTGCCTGCAGTTTTGTTTTTTCAATCATGTGTGTCCTCTGTATTATCAGCTGAGGACTTGTGCTTCAACTATGTTGTGTCCCATAACCATTTACAATGCAGGAGAGGTCTAGGAAAGGAAGACAGAGACCTGTAAACCCAGAAGCATTTCTTGCTCAGGAATCCTTGAAAGAGATGGCAGATGAGGTTGTCCATTCAGAGGACTTCCTATTTCTCTCTCTCTCCAGAGGAGAAGATAGGTCTAAGCTAGGAAGACTTGAAGAATCGTAGTAACTGTTGTGAAGCCTGATTTCAGTGCCATTTTCAAAATACAGCTGGTACATACCAAAGCTGTAGAATGTAGTAAGAGGATTTGATTCTAACACTAACAAAAGTATAAAAGGCAGCCAAAAAAGGCATTTCTCACCTATATGTTCTAGTTGACAGAGGATTTAAATACAAGAAATATGGATACTTTTCTTTTTCCCTTGAATTTCTGCCTCTTTTAACAAATATTTGAAGAAGAAAAATCCTAAAACTTCTGTATCTCTGCATTGGTCCTTTCTGAATTAGATTTCACCAGCTTAGCTGCTGTTGTTTCTGATGAAGAATAACTTTGCCTAAACATCATGGGAAGTAATTGCATTTGGGCACACAATGAGACTTCCTGGACCGGTGAAGAAAACACACCTTCCCATTGTCCTTGTGTTGTGTCAGTGAGCAGTCATTCTCTTCAAAATATTGGTAATTGCTGTCATGGTAACAAAACAAAAACATGGTGTGGCAACTCTTCTCAGCATTGCACATGTGATACCTCTTCTGGCTGTAAAACACTTCAGTATTCAACCAGGACAAGAGGTGTCCTCCAGTTTGGATGATCCAGCATGGATCATTTTTATTGAACAATGGTCCAAGTGTGTGTGTGTGAGTTCTAGTGTGTTGTTTTGTTTTATTTTGTTTTGTTTTATTGGGCTTCTTTCAGGCAGATAAGCAGCAGGTTTAGGGGTGGAAGGGGAATGACAGGCCAACCACTACAGAGCGATCAGCTTGTTCCTAGCTGCTATTTGCCCTCCTGAACACCTCTGGGATGGGATTGGCACTGAAATTCTGGGGGCTCTGGCAATAACCAGCCTTTGTGTTCTTTAGCACAGGATGAATCAAGCATCAAACTACTACAGGAGCTTCACAGAATGTTGCAGTCACATTGCAGCTTGTGGGGAAACAAAGGTTCCTCAGATGGCCAAGGAAACAGTGGGAAGGAAGATGAGATAAGCTGGCAGGGAAGGAACACCTTTGTGATGGATCAGGTGAATTATGAAGTAAGAGTGCAGAGCTTTTGTGTGTGACTCCTTTCTTGGGCTTTTGAAATAACAATTTAATGGTAATGATTTTTTTTTCCTCTGCCTTCATTGCACCAGCTAACAATGACTTGTAAGAATCGTAAAGTGCACCCCGAAATATCACTCCTGAGGAAGGCAGTTCATCTACTTATGAATATTATGGAGCATTTTGTAGTAAATAATTGTCTTAGGATGTAATTCTGCCGAGCTGGGGAAGAAAATGGAGCTTGAGTTTCTTTATAGACTCTAGATTTTTTTTCCTGTTCTAAGGAAGGCATGCTGACCTTGCCACATTTGGGTTTGATTCCAGGGAGGAGTCTTCAAAGAGGTGAAAAGAAAAAATACTGCAATGTGGGGTTAATTAGTCCCTATGCTAATCATTAGATTTTCAGTCCACACTGTGGCATGTCACAGGCTACCTAAAATTTGAGAATTTGAGAAAGGGCAGAGAGTGGTATTTAGCTTGCAGTCAGTTAGTCAGTATATATATATAAAAGAACCTGAAGAAAATTTACTCTTCCTTCTTTCTGCAAATACGTTCCTGCCAAGTGAGAGGGAAAGGTGCAAAATAAGCACAGGTCTAACCTGCACGAGAGGAAGATAAGCTCTGCTGGGGAATGTTTGTCCTTTCCCTTGTTATACTGAAACTCCTGTGAATAAACATTTTAAGTCATATGATACAAAACTGTTAGAAGGGGCACATACTTGATCGCAGTTTGTTTTCCTCTGCATGGTAATTTGTCATTAAAACATTTGATGCCCTCTTAATTTGTTTTAACACATCACTGGTCTTTCAGTCATCACCTCACCACCTCACTGTCTCAGCCTGTTGTTGCTACAGTTGACCCAACAGTGAAAAGCGTACTAAGAAAAACTTCAATGATTGTGCTCCAGTCTTTGACAGAAATAAACATGTCATCCAAAATCAACATTTTTATGTCTGCAAAGCTGATGTATAAATTATTAGATTAAGGAAAAACGTTAGTCCCAGGTTTTAGGGGGAGGGGATGCATTATCCTTCCTTTTACATATTTTTTTCCCTTCCATGGTCTGGCCATATTGAGAAGACTTGATGATCTTTCATACATGTAATGTCATTATACATTTAAAATTCCATATCTTTTATTAGAGCAGAGAGAAGGCATTCTGATCTTAAATGTTTAGAAGTGGTTTTCTAAAAACAATTTTGCTGCTTCAAGGAACAAAATTGATTAAAGAACTGTTTCTATCTATCTTATGGATCTCTACAAGTTTGTTTTTGAAAGTCTGTCACACTGTGTCTTATGTGTAGAATGAGGCTGTTAAAATATCAATATTAGTATCTGCCTTTAAGCTAACTCAACTTTAGTCATGTTTTTATCATACTTATTAAACTAAGGCCAAATTCCCAAATGTGATTTGAACTGAGTATTTTTCACTTTCCTACAGCTATTGCACTGTATCTTTGCTAGCTTTCTTCCCTGATTTATACAGTGTTAAAAGCACTTGGCAAGATAGTGCCTACTGCCTGCCTTACCTGCTGCTGCCAGGGCAGAAGGGAGAACAGATCAAGGTGCATTTGTGAAATGTAGGTGAGGAACTGAAGGAGGGAGGGAGGGAGTCCATGGCTCTAAAACTGACTGATAATATAGTGTACAGTGAGCAGTCTGTCATTCTCTGAGATCACGGAATCAATTAGGTTGGAAAAGATGCCAGAGATCGTCAAGTCCAGCCTCTGACCGAGCATCACCTTGTCAACTAGACCATGGCACTAAGGGTCAGTTGTTTCTTGAACACCTCCAGGGATGGTGACTCCACCACCTCCCTGGGCAGTTTAACAACCTTTTCCATGAGGAAAATTCCTCCTGATGTCCAACCTGAACCTTCCCTGGTGCCGCTTGAGGCTGTTGCCTCTCGACCTGTTGCTAGTTGCCTGGGAAAAGAGGCTGATCCTGACTTTGCTACAACCTCCTTTCAGGTCATTGTAGGAGGTTTGTATATTAGAAGTTTGTATATTATACTAAATAACAGTATTTTGAAGGTGAGTTGTTTTTTATTCCCTTTCAGGCAGCCAAAAGCCAAGCACGTGCAATTCAAGTGCTTGTAGTAAAGGTATTTCAGACTTTGATGACCACAGTAAGTGACTGTGTGGAAGCCAGAAATTACTGATGTGTGGTTTGCAATCAGTGAGAGATGCTCTCTCTCTTTCCAGTGGTTTTCCAGATAATATCTCACTTCTTGTCATGGTATGAAGTATATTTCATAGGCATATGTTACGATGTACCACCTCCACTCATTAAGCATTTTTCTTGCACTATACAAATACTGGAAGATACATGAAAATATCTTAAATAATAGTAATAACACCCATGGAGCCATGCAGTTCTTCAATTACAATTTTCTTAAAGGTCTTTTGATCTTATCTTTAGCATGTTTGCAGGAGAAATATTGCATTCAAACCTTTAAATGTAGGTAAGCTGAGTGTTGATTTAGTACAACAAAGCTGACACCAACTGCTTTTAATTTCATGTATATATTTCGGTTATATATGGAAAATTTGAAAATTTTCTATATTCTATGCTGTTAGTATGCATGCTACTGAATCTAAAAATTTGCACATACAAGGCTCATTTCTTTACAATATTAAGCCAAATGAAATATCTATTGTATCTATTATGGAGGTATTTTTTTGAAGATCCATGTTTGTCTTTTTTTCTTCAGCTGAAGAATGCTGATCTAACAAAGAAAAAATACAATATTCTGTCAAATGTCCACTGGCAAGGTTTGTATGAACTGTAAAACTGTTGAGATTGACATCTTACATATTCTGTACGTTGCTGGATTTTTCTTTCTGCTAACATGGTGGACAAAACCCTGATCACAGTGAAGATGTTTTGACTTAAGTGGAGGCAACATTTGCAGCAGGTATCTTTTCTGTTCTGTGTATTGCCAAACTATGAACAGTAAGAGGTAGCTGGTCAAAAGAATTTTAAAATATCTGAGAGGGAGAGGAAGAAAAGATGCTGTATTTGGAGCCCCTCATAGGGGCAACGGATCAGGTTATGCTTTGGTCTTCACATTTAGTCTGATGACTCATTTTTCATGTGAACAACCAGGTGATGTTTCTTCTTCACTGCTCAACCTCTGTCTAGGGAGAACAGCAGTAATAAAAATCTGTATTTGACCATTATTTAGAGGATTGATATTTGAAAAAATCAAACAATCAGTTGTGTAGATTAGTAGGACTGTGGGAAGTGATCGAGGCTGATATAAAATATGTACGTAGAAGGGAGAGAGAGGAGAAAAAAAGTAAGTATTTTGGTAAAATAGCAGTGGACAATTGCTCCCCTCTGCTGTGCTTTGCAAAGGCAGAGCCAAAACTGTTTTATTGGAATTTACATTTTGACACTTGGAAGTAAAGTGGTAATTCCTCAAATTTGTTTGAGATCTTGTGGATTTCTATATTTCCTTGGATGTGTTTGGACCTCTGCCTTTTGGGTGGTGTGCCTTTTGCTGCATGTTGTGCATTTGGCAATCTGAGGGGCACCACAGAGTGTAGAGAAAGCTGGTTCCATCTCTAGGTCTCTTCTTTGTTGTCAGTTTGGTTAATCAGAATGGCTCTGAAGTTAAATATCCTCACCCTTAATTAGGTACATGCAGTGTTGAGTAGACTCTGGACAGCAAACACTGCATTCTGCTTATCAGCACAAACAGCATCTACCTTTTGAAAGTAGTAGCAGATCTTCCAATTTGTACTTTGTCATATCATTATATACGAAATGAAGTGCTGACAAAAGTTCTTTTGTGCTTTGAGAACAATCAGTCTGAATCTTGTAATATCTTTGAAGGTTTTAAGTTGATCTTTCCCATTTGTCCTTTTTCTGCTACGCCAGAGCCAGAGTTCTGAGGGTTTTGTTCTCTTATCTTCTGATCATTAAACTCCAACGTGAAACCTTTAGAACTCATGCATTACAGGTTAAACTGCCTCTGACATAAAACACAGAAAACTTGTAACACCACTCCTGATGAATGAAATTACTGAGTAATTTTTTGAGGATTAACATTTCACTGCTTCTTAAAAATCCTCTGGGTCACATCAATGAATGAATGAAGAGTTTAAGCTGTGTATGCAGGCTTTCTGAACCAGTAATGTGTAACTTCTGTTTCAAATTATTTGCACCTTTAGTTCCTCTGTTTTAAGGTGCTTCCTTTGTCTTAGGGCTTGGCCAATGTTAATAAAACATAAATATTTATACTGACCTGTGGATTGTTAACTGACTCAAGCAATAGCTTAGCAACTGAGATAACACAGGAGGTTATCTCTAGCTTTCTGTTCTTACATGCTACTTTGGTGCCAGAAATGCTATGAAAGGCTTCAGAAAAAAAATCATCTCCTGGCCCATTCTGGTGCACAGGAACTAGAAACTTGTTGAAGTTCACTGCTAAACAAACTGGCTTGCAGCAACTCCTGGTGCTATGCAGTAACATCCCTGTTGTAATTCAGAATGGCCTTGTCACTTGATTTAAGAACGAACTGGATTGATGAAGTTATAGCATTGTGGATGTGATGAACACAGAAGTGCTTGTTGATATTTGCACTAAGTTATAAAGGTGTAGACATAATTTTCTAGTAGTCTGAGTTTTCAGATCATCACGGACTTGCTCTAATTGAAGCCCTGCAGAATGTGTATGTGTATGCATCTTGTATCAGTACCTGTAATATATGTCTGTGCTCCAGACAAAGAGTAATGCAAATAATTCTCCTTGTTAAAGTGCTTTTTTTGCTTCTGTTCTTTGTATTTTTAGTTTGGGGGGGGGGGGGGGNTGTTTTTTTTTGTTTTTTTGTTTTTTTTTTGTTGGTGGGGGGGGGGGGGAGTGGTGGTGGTGGTGGTGTTTTCTAGTTTGTTTGTTTTAAAAGAAACCAAATATATCTATAATTTCATAGAGTAATAGAAAAGCTTGGGTTGGAAGGATTCTTAAAGATCATCTAGCCCCAACCCTCCTGCCATGGGTGGGGACACCTTCTTTCACTAGACCAGGTTCCCCAGGGCCCCATCCAAACTGGCCCTGAACACTTCCAGGGATGGGGCATCCACAGCTTCTCTGGGCAACCTGTGCCTGTGCCTCGCCACCCCCACAGGAAAGAATCTCCTCCTACTCTCTTTCAATTTGAAGCCATTCCCCCTTTTCCTGACCCTACATGCCCTTGCAAAAAGCCTCCTTTCTTGGTACTGGAAAGCTCCAATTAGGTACCCTGGGACCTGTTCTTCTCCAAGCTGAACAATAGAAATCCTCTCAGCTTTTCCTCATAGCAGGGGTGCTCCATCCCTCTCATAGTCTTGGTGGCCACCTCTGGACTTGCTCCAGCAGGTTGATTCCCTTCCCGTGCTGGGGACCCCAGGGCTGGAGGCAGCACTCCGGGTGGGGTCTCACCAGAGCAGAGAAGAGGTTCATTCCATTAAAGCTTTTTTAATTGATGGGGAAACGTAGGCATACTGTCTTTGTTTGACTTACAGATTGATCTGAGAAACACATTCTATTTTCTAATTAAAAAAAAAAAAACAGGAGTGAGGGGGGGGGAGTGGGGGTGGTGTAACTATTTAATTATTTTTCTACTCCCATGCCCAAGAAGTATCTTGATAATCATGAGCTGTGTTTTTGTAGAGTATCAGCTGTGAATCCCCCTTAAAAATTAAACACTATCTGCATTAACTTAAAATAGTTATGCGCTCAGGGAATCCATAGTGCACTAAAAAAGCTGCAGAGCTGTAAAAACTGTATCAGATATGAAAATATGTGATTATGGTAAAACAGACTTACTTCATTTGCAGTATTTAGTTCTGACAGATAATTTGCAATGTCTCTTTTTCCTTAGCAAAAAACCAAAACATCAGTGTGTTATCAACATCATTCTCATTCCAAATCCAAAACACAGCACTGCAACAGCCACTGAGAAGAAACTGCTCTACCCTACCGAAAACCAGGACACTGTGTTGACATGATTCCTTTGTGTCTATAATGTTATTTTCTTTGCAATTTAACTTTCAGTACAAGTCATTACTGTCCCAAAAAAAGAAGCTTCCACAGTTAGATCTTTGGACTAGTCAACATGAGATGGAGTAACAAGTTCTACAGCAGAGATGCACTGACGTAGACTGTATCCTTGTGTGTAACATTTATTGCTAAGGTGTATTTCCAGGAGCTAAACAGACAAAAAAATGTGTACGTTCAAAGGGTATCAGCATTTATTGTGATTACAAGGATTAGTTTTGGATCTGAAAATTTAAAATATTGCAAATTATCAGAAAGATACTAAAAGTTTATTTTCATCACTTACAGTGAGTTAGAAGAACAACACAACAGGGCACAAGCGAATCCGGGATATTTCTGGCATGCAGTGGCAACAACATCCTGGCATCGATTGAGAGGCTGACGAGGAAAGGTGCCCTATGGACCTGGTACCTCCATGTTCCCAAGCAGTTCTCCCTTGTTTGCAAGATGGGGTAAGCTTTGGCTGCAGTGAACATCAGATGGTGGAGTTCAGGATCCTAAGAGCTGGTAGCAGGGCAAAAAGTGGGACCAACAGACATGGATTTTGGGAGAAAGGCCTCTTCAGAGATCAAATTGGAAGAATCCCATGAGATGTGACCCTGGAGAAAAGGGGATCCCAGAGTTCAAGCCTCACCTCCTCCACACTCAAGAATGGCCCATCTTGACAAGTGAAAAATCAAGTAATGGTAGCAGAGAGCCCAGAAGGAGCTGCTGACTGATTATGTAGGGATGGGGGTAGGAAAGCCAGAGCCCAGTCGAGGAATATGAAGAGCAACATGAGAGGGCTCTATTGGCATGCAAAGAGCAACACAAGGCTATAGAAAATGTGGTCCCATTGCTGAGAGCAGCAGGGACCCCAGTGATACATGACACAGAAAAGGCTGAAGTATTCAGTGGCTTCTTTCACTCAGCTGGTAGGACCAACCTTCAGGAATCCCAGGCCCAGGAGGCCAGAAAGAGGTGGCTAGTGTCACTGAGTGGACACTCAGTAAGTCTTGGAATAATTATGGCAACAGTGGAACGTTCTTGAAGACTGTAAGAAGGTAAATGCCATTCCTTTCTTTGAGAAGGGCAAGAAGGAAGATCCAGGGCAATACAGGCTGGTCAGCCTCACCTCAGTCCCTGGAAAATGTTGAAGAAAATCCTTCTGGAAACCATTTTCAAACTATATAAGGACAAGAAGATGATCAAGGGCAGTCAACATGGATTTACAAAGGGGAAATCACACATAACCAACCTGATAACCTTTTACAATGTGACCAGCTTGGTGGATGTGGGGAGAACATTGGATGTTGTTTACCTTAACTTTAGGAAGTCTTTTGGTACTGTCTCCCATAACATCCTCAAAGACAAGCTGACAAGGTATGGACAAAATAAGTGGACAGCAAGGTGGATTAAGGACTGGCTGAAGGGCCAAGCCTGTGCAGAGGGTTGTGGTCAGTGGCACTAAGTCCAGCTGAAGGCATGTTGCTGGTGGATTACCCCAGGGACCAGTGTTGGGTCCAGTCCTGTTTGACATCTCCATTAGAAATCTGGATGATGGGGCAGTGAGAAACTCAGCAGTGTTGCAGATGAAACAGAGCTCTGAGGAGTGGGTTATGTACCAGGGGGGACGTGCTGCAATTCAGAGGGACCTCGTCAGGCAGGAGCACTGGGCAGAGAGGAACCTCATGAAGTCCAGCAAGGGGAAGTGCAAAGTCCTGCAGCCTGGGGAGGAATGACCCCATGCACCAGTACAGGCTGGGACCCCACTGGCTGGAAAGGGACACTGGCATCCTTGGTGGGCTACAAGTTGTTCACAAGCCAGCAATGCACCCTCAGCTCCAAGGCAGCCACGTGGACTGCATACAACAGAGCTTTGCCAGGTGATCCTTCTCAGTACTGGTGAGACACATCTGGGATGCTGTGTCCAGTTCTGTTCTCCCCAAGTACAAGTGAGATATGGACTCCCTGGAGCAATTCCAGCACAGGCTGACAAGGATGGTGAGGAGATTGGAGCATTTCTGATACGAGGAGAGGTTGAGAGAGCTGGAACTCTTTGGTCTGGAGAAGAGAAGTCTCATCACTGTGCAAATATCTGACAGGAGGGAGTTAGGAGGGAGACAGATTCTTCTCAGCAATGCCTACTGACAGGATAAGAGAAAATGGGCAGAAACTACGACAAGTTGTATCAGTTGCTCAGTTTTTATACTCTCTGTTGGGTTGAACCACATACCCACTTCCCCCATGCCGGTCTGGCTGCCACAGGAAGACAACATGAGTCTGTACTAGTCACCTCAAGGTATACAACCCAGTCACCCACTGCTGCACTCATGTATCTAAAACAAGAATGTCCTCCAGACCTCTCTCTGTTAAGTTCAGCTTTTTTCTACAATAATTGGTCATCATTATTTATATACTCCCTGGGATAATTATTCTTTTGCTCATCTTCTCTGAGCCTTCTCTTGTTAAAGGGTTTGGATCAGTTACAGCGGTTAAAGATCAGAGTAACTAAAAAGTAAGAATAGTCAGTCACTGAGTAAAATGTCAGGGCTTGAAGACAAAATAGTTAATTTTCATTAAGATACAAGTGAATTAAAATGCTTCAGCCTAGAGATACGTATCCTGAAACTTGCAGGTATAGACTATCATATATTGATCTTTCCTGTGTCATTTTGCTGCTCTACTGCCAGATATCTTTTTTCTATATTCTGAGCTATTTACTCTCTGTAGTAGTTTATTTTCCATTTTTGTCTTATTTGTATTTACTCTTAAAAATTCTTAATGAACTCTGAATTCCTGTGATCTTGTATATTCCAAATTAGAAAAAGTATTCTATTTGAAAATATGCAACAAGTATTTGAGGTGTGTGATATGGGGATGTTTGAAATTAACTGAGCTTTGCTGGTATTTCCCCAGAATGGAGAGTTTCACTGGCTGTAAGATGGTATAAGTTGATAGAAACTTCCATTTTATAGCAAACAGAATCAAATTAATTGAATTTGCTCAATTCCTGATCTGTGAATATGAAGAAAAAAGCTTCAGTTTATAGTATTCATATCTTTTCAAGGAAGTAGGGCGGTGGTGGGTTGTGGGATGTGGGGAGAGAATGAAGAGGAAGATACAAAAGAAGTTATTCAACATGAGATTTATGTATGTCCCACACACTTGTATGAAACCTCAGCAGAAAGGAAGATGTTTTTTCACATTTCTAAACCAAATCAGAACTAACAAGAACATTTTGAAGTAAAATGTTCGGTTTTGGGGCATGAAGAAAAGGAACCATGAACCTGTAAAGGCATAACATTTTTAACTGTAAGAATTTGTTTTCCAAATTTAACTTATTAATATCAAAATGGTCTTTTTTAACATGCTTTTTATGATCTTCTCTGTGTTGTGAGGATTTCATGTTCATCAGTACTAGACATTTTTTTGGTCATTAAATAATAGTTTTAAAAATCCCTTGTCAATTTGCATTTCCTTGTAGAAATCAAGAGTTTTAGAGCTCTCGAATGCTGACAGAACTGATGGAGATCAGCACATTTTACTTTTGTTGATTATGAGTTACAGGAGCATTGGAGGCTCTTGGAGGTTTCCTTGCTAAGTTATATCTGGGACAGGTAAAGGCAAACTCAGGAAAATCCTCAACTGCAGTATGGAAAAACACTAAAACTCAAACTTGGAGAAAAAGCCAAGATGCAAGCTAAGAATTTCATATAAACATGTGGCTAAAATAGCATGCAAACGTGTGTTTTAAAGTAGAATTTTTTTAATAGAAAGAGATACAGTTGGTAATAAATTGGCATAGGATTGTTTTTAACTTATTAGTGTTTCACTAACCCATTTAAGAAGGAGAGATTTTGAAATGTGAAACCGAAAGGGAAACTTTTAAAAACTAATGAAACCATGGGGTTAAAGGAGCTTTTATTTTCATTTTTATTTTAATTTGTTAATTTTTATTTTGATATGTTAATTTTTATTTTTTATGTAAAGTGGAAAAACCCAAGATCTTAGATTAACTGTAAATCAAACTTGCTAGGCTATTTGACTTAAACCAAAAATATATAATTTTGATTTAGTTAACATTAAGGTTTGATGCTGGTATTTAAATAGAAAATTAAAGCAAAATTCGGAGTCTATGAATTGTTCTAGTACTCTCTTTTCCATTAAACAGAATAAATGAAATTCCACTTTTTAAAGCAAATATACTCACTTTCATCCGTTTCAGTTTTCAGTTTTTCCAAGGTTTAATTTTGAGATAACCTAAAGACAGAGATGGGGAAAAAACTGCTTTTCATGGTAGGGATGGTAGAATTTTTGTGTAACTTGTAATTTTTATAATTTCTAGAGTCTAGCACTGGTTTTGTAAGGTTTACAGTAGGTTTGAGGAACAAAGTAATTATTTTCAACACTTGACAAAAGTTAGGAAGCTTAGCTTTTTTTTTTAAATTTTGCTTTAAACTATGTGCTACATGAAAAATTTACACAGCAAAGAGAAACAAGCAACCTGTATTTTCTTTCCTTAAGGTGATGCAGCATTTTGAAATTGGCCTAGCAGGAAACATGTGCATGATCTTATTATAGCTTTATGATCATTGCATGAAACAATAAAGCAATGAGTATTTTTAATAAGACCAGAAACCTTAATTGGTCTAATATTTTTTTTTCTGTTGCTATAGTGATTCTGAGAAAACTCCAATACAACAACTGGAGCAACTTCCTGCCATGGAAGCAATCCAAAAATCAGAACAAAAGCCTCCTCCAGACTGGACGTGACGTCCTGGATTGTTATCATTCAGCATACATGTCTTAGTCAATTAGCAACCTTTCCTTGTTACAGTGCCTGGAATGCTTTGGCTTCTTGTCTAAGGTAGAGAGAGAGACCAGGCAGCTGTGTGTTCAGGGGGAACTTTTTCAGATCTTTCACTGAAACTTCCAGTTTTACAATAGAATTAGTGGACAACTCTTTTTGACGTGTTATAAAGCCGTGAGACAATTACATTCTTCATCAACAGGTTAATCTTAGAGAAAAGTGCAGTGTGCCTCTGAATATCTTCTCCTGATGAAAATTACTGACCTTATTTTCATTCCTTCTCTCTTCTGGTCTTTGGGGTTATGCCCTTTATTTGTTTTTTCACTTTTCACACCTGACTGGGAGTTTGCCTACTGCTGAAAGAATGGCTGAGATCAAGGGCACAGGAACACAACATGGCAAGGAAAGGGTGGGGGAAAGCAATTTGTTGCCATCTCTTCTTAGTTTGCTTGTCTCCCAAACAGTGGCTGGAAAACTAAGCCAAGACTTCCATGTCTTTGCCACATGTTTGGCTCATGTTTAGACCATCTCCTTTTGCTGTTGCAGAAGCAACTTAGGCCCATTCCATTAATCCTTAGAACAGCTTCTTTCAGTCTTGCCTGTGCCATTGAGAACTCTCAAGCCAGTTTGGAGGCAATTTAATGAGGATACAGTAATAGGACTTGCTGCTTAAAATGGGAGAAAAGAACTTTCCAGACAATATTAGTATAGAGAGAGAGAAGGCCTTTCATGAAAGCACTTTCAGGTGCAAAAAAAAACCATAGGTATACACCCAATATAGTGTTCTTACAAATTTATGACACTAATTAATTATCATATCCAATGGATACATCCAAACCCCAGAATTGTTCACTCCCAGGACCTCCCCAGGTCTGCCCTTTTGGAGCTTCTCCAAGGGTTTTGGACCTTCTATCTTGCTTTGATTGCAACCTGTCTTCCAGGTGCATGTGCCTCAAAGATGTCCTTGCTGAAATCTCTTTCCTGGAAAAGACTATTAAACAGAATTTCAAGAATGCAGCACAAACCATGAGAAAGAGGTTTAGAAACTGTCACCTGCTACCTTAAGTGTGAGAAACTATGCAGCTATATTAAAATCTACAAAAACATAAAAACCTGAAGGCAGCAGGCTGACATCATGAATGGGCAGTTTTTTGTGTTACTGGTTCTATGATAAACTGAGGATTATGTCATTTTTATGAGAGACATGCCCATATTTTGGTGAAAAGAACAGATTT
The DNA here is from genome assembly GCA_013400415.1 of Scytalopus superciliaris. Classification (NCBI taxonomy): domain Eukaryota; kingdom Metazoa; phylum Chordata; class Aves; order Passeriformes; family Rhinocryptidae; genus Scytalopus; species Scytalopus superciliaris. The sequence goes on along the minus strand of VXBX01009313.1, from coordinate 47,461 downwards.
GCGTTTCAAAGGGTTAGGTATTGTCTGAGGAATAATTCCTAGAAGTCTACAGCTACAAAGGAAACCTGCAGACATAATGCCCAGTCATTTTCTGTGCTAAAAATCAGGTTTGAAACTGTCAAACTGTACTTGTCTCTTTCGTGAAATACCCTCTGTAAAAGGTAAGAGAACATGGAAAATCATCTGGGTATTAGTGGAAATGCCAGAAAGATGTGAATCAGAGAACATGAAGCTCAATGTATCAGTCACACAAATAAGTGACACCTGGGAACACTTTTTTAGCCTATGGAAGAGATTTCAATGGGCCTTTCAGCCTAAAGAAATTACTTGGTACCACAGAAAATTAAAGAAATGGTGTTTATGAGGTGTGGCCTGCAATTGAATTACAGAATTCCACAACACTGTGCTTAGAACCTGTAGTGACTGTTTCATGACAATGGTATTCAAACAAAACAAAATCTTTCTAATCTCAGAAGACCCTTTTTTTTCCTTTATTCTGCTCCTAGGTATCGGCAACTGTTTGAAATTTCCTTTGTTGAATGAAAGGAACATTTCACAGATTATTTATCTATTTTTCAGAAAGAGCAATTGTGTATTTTACATCAATTTTTTCCTACCTTGCCTAGTCTGAGACATAAAGAATTGAACATTTGTTTTAAAATGAGAAGTAAAGAGCCACAAAGAATGTTTCCATACAAACAGTGTCAAAACAGTGGCATGTGAGATGCTGAGCTCTGCACTTTCATGTAAGTATTTAAAAATACTTACTTTAAATCTGTGGAACTATAGGGGGTTCCACATGTCCTTCCTACAACTGAACGTGAAGCAATAGGTGAACATTCTTCTCTCAAGATCTTTGATCCAAGATTAAAATCTTAATGTGGGAAGAATTCTTCATTTTGGAAACCCCAAACATAAGGATTTGTAAATGCCCATTCATCCAGCACATGTTATTTTAACACTGAATTCACAGTGAGTGCTCGTATAGGTATTTTTTGTAGTGAAAACAAAATTCTGAGAGAAAAGCTTCCTTTTATAGCCTGCATTCTGTTTCAGCATTGTTTTGTTCACCTGTAAATTCCATGTGTCTTGTGGGGAGCGGGCATTGTTCCCCCAGGAGATTAGAAATACCTATGTAGAGAAGTGGCCAAACTTGTTTCTTGCAACCTGGGTTGCTGTAAAAGATAAGAACTGTCTTGGCCTTCTCCCCTTTTGGCTGGAGGGTGCTGAGATACACTGTGGGTGTGTTTGTGCACACACACCTAAACTGAATGTATTTTAGCCTGTGCTGAAATGAAAGTACACTTCAGTCATTGGTATGCCTAATAAGAGCTTTGAGCAGATAAAAATGTTCTTTTAAATTAATGCATTTAATTAATTAATGATTCGAATAGTAGGAAGGCCTGGCTGGCCAGGGAACAACTAGCCCATTTCCACGAGCCATCATTCTGGCTGCTATTCCGTGTTCTGCTGATGAACAAGAACCATACACTTTGCTGACCTTTAGATCACAGTCTTGAGCATAAACTAAGAGTTTAATCAGAGTTAAGTGTAAACTGCTTTAGAAGCGTGTTTGTTAAAGTACTGAAAACTTGCCATTACAAAATTCTTATGGAGGCATCAGGCACCCTTGAGAATATCCTGTAGTTCAGTCTGCCTTTTTTTCCTGCTGCTTTTTATACTCCACATATGTGTAGTGATGGAACCAAGGAGATCAATTTTCCATGTTATGAGGGTACACACTGGCTTTCTCTGCTTGACTTTAAGTACCAGAAGAGTAATTCCAGTCTCTTGTGAGCTTCAGTAGAATCTCATGTAAAACAGAGAGTGATCATGCAGCCAGCCACATAAGCTTTGTTGCCTTAATAACAACAAAAAGTGACATTCTTTCCATGCAGATGAAAAATTGGTGAGACTTAGACATTTTTGTTTGCGTGTTTTTAATAGGGAACTGTAAGTGATCCACTCCTGTATCTCTAACTTTGGAAGTAACCGCTGTGGGAATGGAGGAATGGATTTGCACCTCAGTCTCCCACCTTAAAGGCTGTTGTCTGCAGCCAGACCATCACCACACGAACAGCTGAGTTTGCTGTGTGAAATGTCCCTAAAATGCAGGGAGTTGTCGCTGGTCACTGTGTTCAGGAATGCATTCAGAGCAGGTATCTCGGTGAACAGCTGCAGTTCGAGCTGCAGGCTGGGCTCTGGGTGGTGGGAGCCCAAGCCTTGCCCAAGATGCTGTGACCTGCCCACCCTTTGCATAACAAAGAGCCCGTGGACCTGCAGCCCAGGCAGGGGACTGGGCACTCAGGGACACAGAGGGGGCCAATGAATCCAGACTTACCCACACTTAGACTGTGAGGCTATGAAAGCCAGGGGTTTCCTTTGTCTGGGGTCCCTCCTTGGAGGCACTTTGTTATTTCACCAAGATTAAGTTATTTTAATGATCAAGACATCTGAGGCTCTGCTATGGGAAACCTCGTGTGGAACTGGTAAGGAAAGCTGGTCTGACTGTGAGTGTGGGGTGTGCAGCAGCAAAGGGGCCTCAGTCCCAGCTCACGGGTGGCAGTGACTGCCACAGGGCTCCTGGATGGTGGGACAGGGAAGTTCCCTTAATAACTGTCCTCCCTTGACTGTCCAGCTGTTCGCATGAAATTATCCTCTAGCACTAAAATCTGTAGTGGATTCTGCAACACTTTACTTACCATTAGTCGCTTCTCCCAGATATGTGGGCAAAATCTGCTGGCTGAGTGGAATGGGGTGGAGCAAGTGGATATTTCAGTGAGAAAGATCTGGAGATACCAAGCCAAGAATAAGGTAGTGACAGGTTCATTTGCAGGGTCTTTCCTTTACATTTCATTCCTTGATGTTCAACTGGCTCTCTAAAGCTGGTAAGATCAGCAAGGGGCTGCAAGTCCCAATTAACCCCAGTTAAATCCTGTTTTGAGGAACAAACGGTGCAGGAGTCACTTGCACGCTTTTTGCACTAGTGAAATGCACATAGTTTGTCAGCAGGTTATGGACAGCAGAGGACTGCTTTGAGTATTCTGTTTGAGCTGCTTTGATTGGATTACAGTCCGGAGCTCGATTCATTCTGTCACTGTTTAGATGTCTATTTAGATATTTACACCATTACTACATGCCTAATGTCATGTAGCAGCTGTAAGAGTGTAAGCATGGAACGTACTTTCTCTGTTGCCCTGCTTTTTGCAGCCTTTGTATCCGTTCCGACAGGGCTTTCTGCCAAGCTCTAAGTGGCTGAAATATTCACTGAACTGAAAATCGCTCTCAATGTTTGTTTAAATATGCAAGTATTTGTTGTAAACACCTGTGATAATTGGCTAAATGTAGCACTTTGTGTAATATCTGCTGAGATTAAGGACACAGTTTACACAGGAAAGACCTTTTTTTTTTTTTTTTAAAAACGAAAAAGAACAACAACAACAAAAGAACAAATCAGCGTAACTTCCTGTGTTTTCCAATGTTTTTTCTCTTCGATCGCTTGTATAGGAATTACCAATGTCTTTGTTTTCAACATTGTTTCTAGAATGATATTTTATTTGGTCATGTTTTGTCATGCCTTTTGTTTTGTTTTGGAGTTTTTTGGTTTTTTTTTTTGTTTTTTTTTTGTTTTGTTTTGTTTAATTTTTTTCCCTCAAGTACTGAGTGAGTCAGATATGTTAGTGCAAGGTGTGGAATTCTGGCAGTGTCTCAAATAAATACATCGTGGAGTCACCTGTTTGTTGTTCAACCGATAGCACCCATGTTTTCCACAAACCCAGAAGAAAATAATCACCTTTAAAGAATTTTGGTGAAAAATCCTGATGTAGAATAGATATTGGTCTTAATGGCTGTTTTTTGGTTTTAGCTGGTTCTGAAGATTTTTGTCATAGCATCTTTACTTACACTTCAGAAATACTGCCTGAAAACTAGGTAAAAGCAGAATGGTTTGTCAAAATATGTAGAAGCACTGAAATGCAGATTTTATCATTCCAGAAGGAGTTAGAGGAGAAGTTTAAACTACAGCCACCCATCAAACAGCTGAATTAAGGTGTGTTCAGCAGTTTGAAGGTATGTCAAAACATCTTTGAGAGGCAACTCTTAGAGGTTATTTCATTTTTCACAGGGAAAGGCCCCTGGCAGATGCAGGACTGAACAATATAATTAAAGAAGACAAAGTTAAGTCTGAAAATGAAGATGTGTTATTTTCAATTGTGACATTTATCGATATTTGTTTAAATAGAGACTCCTCCAGTTGTTTGTTATGAATAGTTCTCATAACCCTCAGATGCACTCTGTAATGCAGAACAGTAATGATCAGCATTTACCTTGACATTTTTCTTAACATTGTTCTTAAAAGGAGCCTTTGCCCTGTGCCCTCTGGGACCACTGGCATTTGCAAGAGGCAGAGAAAGATTATTTATCAGGAGCACGAAGTAAAATTAGTGAGCCAACCAATTTTTTCATTAATTGTTCAAGGGAGATAGGAGGACAAACAAATAATTGCTTGCAGTTTTGGTGGTTTTTTTTTAATGAACTGTTTATTGGTGCATTGTATAGTGACTTATTGAGATTGTGGTGTGTTTCTACATAGCTGCTCTTTTCTACTGGTTCAGTAGAAATGGTAAGTTTCTCTTGTGTACACACTACTGTCTTTCACAAAATGCTGCTGGGGATATTTATTCCAAGAGACCAGTTTGATTATCTTTTCTACTGAGTGGTTGGGGGTTTCTACTGAGCGGTTGGGGTTTTCTACTGAGCAGTGACTGGAAGTGGATTGCTGTGGAATGTATTTTAAAATGATGATGACTTATCTATAATGATTAATAAAGAGTCCAGCTAGCTGTCTCTTCCTGCTTTGTGTGTTCCCAAGCAAAGGAATGATGAATTTTTTCAAAGGCCTTGTAAAAGCACTAGCCTCTCCTCTGCACCAACCCCTGATGGCTTGCCCTTCACTTACTCAATTGTTTGGGTTATGTTTACTAGTCATTATTGACCTCTTTGTTAACATAGCTACTGTTGACATCATTCCTTATCCAACAGAGATAAGGCCTTGTGTTCTGTTGCATCGTTACAGGGCAGCTTTCCAAGTCCAAATTGTTCATCTATATTTGAAATATTTGTCTTTTGAGCTTTGTAATGAGACTTGTTTACGTGGGGGAGGGGAGGAGAAAAATCCCTCTAAATGGATGCAGTAATCTCAGTAAACCACCGATAATTCAGTGAAAAAATAAGGAGAATGTGTTTTCCAGCTGCTGTTTGTAGATCCCTGTTGCTAGGGTGCTTGATAATCACAGAGTATAACCCTGTCCCTTGGTTACAGTTTGCCTGTCTTTGCTTTTCTTGACAACGGGGTTAAAGACTATACCCTCATCACTTATCTGATTAGAACCAGCTCAGAAAATTAAAGCTAGGAGAAAAAAAATCTTATGCAGCCCATGTAAAAATCAGGATGTTGGATTTCATTAATGAACTGTTAAACCTGTGAATGACTCATCAGAGTGGTGGACATGAAAACCTGCCTTGCTTACACTCATTTTATTGACTTTAATTAGGGGAAGCATGTCCTTCAGTGTGATAACTTGCTGCTGCAAGAACAATGTCGTTGCAGAAGAGGGAAGCTTTTGCTCTTTAGAACAAGGCTGGCTGCTTCTTGCATTAAAAGAATCAGCCACTTAACCCTGTAGTCACTGGACAACAAGATCATACATCTTATTCCCCTCTTCTGTGCTAGTAGGCTGTAGAAGACACTTCTTCTCAATTCACTTAAATGTCTCTTTGGTGCTGATTAGCCAGTGTCAAAATTTGTCCTAAGAGCTGCAGAAAGAAAGCAAGCAAGAGCTTTTTCTTGAAAAATCCCTATGCTCTCTGCTTGAAACAAATAAAACCTCAACAAAAAGAAAGAAGGCAACACGTTAACACCTGTATCTGGAGGAAAAGAAAGCAGACGTGGGAGAAAATGTCACAAGTTTATTTACAAGTTACCAAAATGCTCCCTTGGCTTCTATTTTTCTCTGCTTGGTAATTATGCCCCATGTCTTCAAAGATAAACCTTGTTTGCTCATGAGCTGAATCAATCCTTCCCTGACCTCATTAGTCCAGCTGCTGGCTGTATTCTAAGCTATGTGGCTGCTTAGCTGCGTTTGACATGCTGTTCTCTCTTTTTTCTACCAGCAGTCAGGACCAGAACAGCTCACAGGGCTTTAAACTCCCAAAGAAATCCAACTGCTGTTAGTCTGGGCTGTAAATCCCCTGGCTTGTTGTAATCACTCAGTGCAGTGATATGCACAGTGCTTGAAACCTCGCAGTGCCAACACTGTGGCTTTTACAAAGCTGAGAAATATACATGCAATCAGCCTTTTAAGATGGATATTTTGATGAAAAATGCTTTAGTGAGTTTCTCAGTTTTTCATTGCATTAATGCATTGCCTTAAGATACAGAATTTTCATCAATAAATTAGCCTTCTTTGAAGGAGACTCTGAACATCTATTGCCATGGTTAACATCTATTAACATGGTTCCTATGTTCTCGGAGACATATTGGCCCCAAATTCATGGTTTGTGATTAGGCAATCTCAGGGTTATTCTTGTTTCTCACATGAGTAGCAAGTGTCCTGGAAATGGCTGCTGAGAGTGATTTGGTTGTTTTGTCTCTTTGGCAGTGCTTTCTCTTTCTTTCCTTCTTATGTCCAGGCATGAGGGCAGGAATGAAAAACTAAGATGCAGCTGGTCACCTGCTGGTCACCTTTCAAGGAGTGATTTCCTTCACTTGAGTTAAGGTAGTTAATCTGCTCCATATGATTGGTATAAAGGGCAGCTGGTACAGAACTGTTAATAAAGTTTGTAGTTGTGACTCTGCCACACTGAGCACATTTCAGGTAGAGAGCACCATTGATCCTTTAGATTCCCTTTGCTCGAGCAACTAAGCAATTCGAAGGGATGAACTACAGCCTACAGTCATAATGTGACCTACATATGAACAATGTGGTTCCCACTTCAGCGGCGACTTGAAAGAAAAATGTTTTAATGCACAAGTACAGGGTCCAACTTGCACTGCTATCAGTAACTCAGCACTCACCTGTTTTAGAAAAAAGTAAAATGCCTCTAAACGAGACTCAAACATTCACTTAGCTTTGTGCACATTACAACTATGATGCAATATGAAGGTAAATGTAAAATCTGAATGGCAGTGCTAGGGAGGCAGAATATGAATCCAGGAAGATCATTCTCTGGCTTGACAGGAGTAAATTGAAGACTATCAAGGAACACCAAACTGAAAGATGCTCTAACCACTCCTAATGTTCCGGTATTCATGTCTCTTAAAAATACTCTTCTGAAAAAGTAGAAATTGAAAGAATCACCACCAAAACCTAAGCAGTTCTGCAAGAAGGCTACTGAAGTTTTAAGTTCCTGTAATTTCCTTAAAATCCTTAGCATTAAAATGGTTGAATTCCTTATAATCAGTCCTGTGTCAAATCGTATGGTAACAGTGGTGTTAAGTGACCAGGTCAATTCCAAGGGAGCTCCTGTCTGTACAGATGTGGCTAAAAATAGCCAACATTACCAGTTCTTAGTCTTATCAGGAATTTGTTTGTCAAACTAAACCCTAGGTGCAAGAAAATTCCTATCTGTTCCTGTAGGCTTGTGGTGCCTCTGTGAAATTCCCTGGTTTGTCAGCTGGATTTTCTCTTCCCATGCCTGTACAGTAATTTTCTTCCTTGTTTAAATGGAACATTTAACTGGAACATTTTTTCTGTTTACAAAAGGTTGTAAATATACGAGATTTCTGGATGACCCAGTATATTTACCCCCTTGGTCAGCTGCAGTGTTGCAAGTGTAGCTGTCCTGAAAACTTCCAGGGCTGGAGATATCAAACATCTCTGGCAGTCTGGATCTGCAACCCCTTCTAGGCCAAGTTTGTCCTGATTTTCTTACTTACTTCTAGCATGAAAATGTTAAAGCAGAACCTGAATGCTTCATCTTGGAACAAGTTTACAACTCTAAAATAGCACATAAAAAAAAGCAAGACATCTTTCTTCAAAGTGTCCAAATGACAATGTCATTCAAATGATGTTTTTGCTATCTGTATTTTAAAGGGGAAGCTGTGGGACTTATTCCACATCAACATTTATCCAACTAAACAAGGGGAGGATTCCCACCAGATTGAAAAGTGAGCATAGCACATTATTTTTCCTGATTTCTTGCAGTGAAAGTCCAGCAGTCTTGAAAACGGAAATTTACTTTCTTTCCTCCTACCCCCACCCACCTGATGTGTTTTTAAAAAAAGATTTTCCAGACACATTCATGGCCATCCCTCTAGGACTGGTTGGAAAGAGCTTGCAGACTTCCCTAAGACCAGTGTTAATGTCCACTGATGAAGGGATGCTCTGTAAGGAACTGTATAATCCATCGACAGGAGTTTGAAGCCCTTAAGTGAGTTTAACTGAAGAAATATTGTTGAGGAAAAGCACGCTCTACTTTTTTTCCACTTGTGAGATACTTCTTCACTTGACCATCTTCCCTTTTTACCTAAAATCCTTGCTCACATTTCCTTTGAGAGGAGTATTGTGAATTTGTGCCATGCTGCACATTCTTTGTTTTTAGAAATGACCAAAAAAAATAATCTTTGTTGAGCTCTGTCAACACCCTTCAACCATTATGTGAGAGAAAAATATTGCCTTCTATTTGCAGTCATTGGGTTCAGTAGGGTTTTTTCCTGAGTTCTGTAGGGAATTATTAAACGTGGGTTTGTATGTTTATTTTATTACTGAACATTAGTATGCTGAGGGCACGATGAAGCAGATGATATCCTCTGCTTTGTTGCCTTTGGGAAGGACTCAGACTGTCACAGACTGGCAGCCAAACAGTTTGCTGGAACAGCAGCTTTAGAGTATGACATCATGTGCTTTCGAATCACTTCTGAGTTGAGTCAAAGGAAAAAAAAAAAAAAAACCAACCAAACCAAAAACCAAAGGATTTACCACAGCCCTGGAGAGAGGGGATTTGCCTGCCTGTCAGGCTGCTGAGGGGTCTGGCCTACATGTAAGTGGACTGTGGCTTTTTCTTTCCAGTTGGTACAAAAACTGGACAATTTAAAGAGAGGATTCCACTTCCAATCTGAAGTGCACTTTGGCACTGCTTTCGGGACAGGCTCCATAACCCTGTCTGTTCTCACCTAAAACTTCATTTTGTAAGCTTAGTCTTGGGAATAATTTCAGTATGGGTTAGCAACTGAGAAACTGTGCTAGAAGTTACTTAATTCTTTTGCAAATAACACAGCAACTAATAACACAATGTCTGTAAATGGATTCCTTGTGACTTTAGAAGTGAAACAGTTGTGGAAATCAAGCACCTATGAGAAATGCTCAGGTGGTGCTTTGCATTTCGCTGATTCTGCTGTAAAACAGCTTTCAGCTTTATTGCTAAGCTTTGCATATTGTAACCTTTTGTTTGATGAGCTAAATATAACTCCTCGGAAAAAGTAGCACAGATTTATCTAATGGCAGATAATATTGCACTGGGAGGCAGTGTTTTCAAGAACAGAGCTCTCAGCCATTCTGTGTTCTCACATGAAGTAAAGCTGTATAGACAAACTTCCAAACTGAACAGCTTCCCAGAATAATTAATTGGAGGGAGAGTAGCTAAGTCCTGCAACAGGTTCCACAGTGAGGTCTGTCTTTGGACATAGCAGAGAAGTTGACTGAACGAAACTCTGAGCACTGAAGGGAAATTTAATTCGTATTATTAGCAACATAACAGTTTTGGCTTTGTTGTTTGTTTGTGGGTTTGGGTTTTTTTGTTTGTTTGTTTTTTTTGGTTTTTTGTGTGTTTGTTTGTTTGTTTTTTGTTTGGTTGTTGCTGGGTTTTTTGTTTTTTTGCAGGCTTTCCAAATTCTCAACCTTGTGAGAAACTTATCATTTAAAAATGCAAAGAATTGAAAGGAATGGACTAGTATTGATTGCAAAGTGAAACTGAATTTCTTTTACCACTGTTCGGAAGTCTCTTTGCATTTTAGCAATACTTGTTAGTATGTAGAGAGAGAAGATCTTACAAAATTTATTTTAAATCTTTTTTATTTTCCAGTTCTAATGAGCTTGTGTATATGAAATGGAATGGTGGAATTTTATATTCTTAAGAAATCTTTTCAGTAGTTAGTAGCAATTCTTATCACTCTTGTACCAGTTGATTTGTCTGCTCCATTTTATCTTGTGCGATATTTCAATGTCTTACTTCATACATTTTAAAAATTCTGATTATGGTGTATATTTTAAAAAGCCTTCATCCAAAGAAGAGTACCTAAAGGGGGCTTACGTGAAGTCTGGAGGGGGACTTTTCACAAGGGCATTTAGTCATAAGACAATGGGGAGTAGACTTAAGCTGAAGGAGGATAGTTTTAGATTAGATATTAGGAAGAAATCCTTTTCTGAGAGGGTGGTAAGACAGTGGAACAGGTTGCACAGAGAGGCTGTGGACTCCTCACCCCTGGGGGTGTTCAAGATAAGGCTGGGTGGGGCTCTGAGCAACCTGGTCTAGTAAAACAATAGTAGTGTGCATCACTTGTGTTTTATTGCTCCCTGTCTTTTTGTTATGCCCCTTTTGGTTATTGTTATTATTGATTATTATTATTATATTTAAATTTATTTCAATTATTAAACTGTTCTCATCTCAGCCCATGGGTTTTACCTTTTTCTGGTTCTCCTGCCCATCACAGTGCGGGAGAGGGGGAAGGGGACTTAGTGAGTGGCTTCGTGATGCTCAGTTGCCAGCTGGGGTTAAGAACAAGGAGCACTGGTTACTAAGCCCTCAGCACACCTCCTGGATTATTCTTGATCAGTCACCCGGTTGTCTAGACATACCTTTTGTACCTTTCTAAGTTCACAGTGATAGTTATCTTTTGGCTTTTTTCATCATGTCCTACATCTGAGAGTTATTAGACAGCATCACTATTTTACTAATCATCCTTTTGTCTCCTTTTCTGCAAATAGCCTAAGCCAGGTACCTCGGCAAGCTGCATGTTTATGTGCTGAGACTGTGACAACCTGCTGTTCTGCACCAAGGTCTGGGGTGTGGCTGAGGTGAGACAGGCAGTGCAGCACTCTTTCTGCAGCACAGTAAAAAAGACCTGACAACAAATGGCTTAATAAAATAGCTGTTTTAAGAAAACAGAATAAATAAGGCAGACTAAAAAGAGGAATATAGGTCGTGAGTAAAACTTTTATCCCTTCAGATGCTGAGAAGCACACATGCACACAGCACTGGGGGGACCCTGGATGGATTTTGCCACGGTACTCTATGCAGAAACCATCTGTGGAGAGAAGTTTCTCCTCTTTGGTCCTTACAAGAAAGCAACTCTGCTCCTGAGGGTTGTTGAGGATGCACAGACGAGGATGTGCAGGTGGTTCGGTGGCAGAGTTGCCCGTGCCAGCTGCTGAGGTGAGCCCGTGGCCGAGGGACATGCACAGCACAGCCTGAAGGCCCTGCTGGATGTGCAGCACAGCACAGTGCCAGCTGAGATGTGGATCATCAGCTCCTCTGCCTGCAGCACGTGGTTTTTCAGTGAGGATCAGCACTCCCACTGATGCAGGTGTCACCAGCACTTGTGGTTTGTTTTTTCCCCTCTGTGTTCACTCTTACATATTTCCATTGATATTTGATTCACACCAGTCCCAGTGTTTCTGTTTCTCTGCAATGCTGTGTTTGTATGCTGCTCCAGGAAGCACAGTGCAAAATTCTGGCTCTTTCACTCAGTGTTTTCCTTCCTTTTGACTCAAAAAATATGAGATCATTAGTTTAGCCTTTGAAAGGCTTTACTTGAAAAAATACCTATTTGTGAGATTAGATCTCCTTTAAATTAAACCCCACAAAAATCCAAAATACGGAGCCGTATCAATCAGCATAGCCATCTTTCCCTCTTGCCATCAGAGGAAGCACAGGACTGGGTTATCAGTCTGGTGGCCATGAAACACAGTGCTCTGATTTATTACACCAAATACTATTCTGGACATGAACTGACAGAAGTGTTCTGGCACAGTCATTATGTAACCTGAATTTTTGTAGTTGCTCCGGTGTGTAGTTCAATACATGAAGAACGGGAGGGCAAAATTCAGTGGCTTTATTGCTGACTTATTTTGTTGGGGAAAAAAGGTAGTCGGTGTAAAACACCGCCAAATATTTTCCACAGAGATTTCTCTCTATAATGTATGATGCTTTTATTTTTAACCCATATATTTCCTTTTGATTTTTTTGCTTAGCACTTTTCTGCTTTACCCACTTATAGACCAATCAGTGCTTTAAAAAATATATTCCATTTGTACTTAAAATACCAAATTCATATTATTTTAAGCCAATTATTTATGAATCACTGACTTATAGGGGAATATAAGAATTCACAGAACCAGAGCTTTTGAAACTGAGCTGTAAAGCTCAGTGGAGATGGTAGCAGCTAAATCACAGCTTTGAGTTCATTGCAGTCAACTGCCTTAAGGATCTTGATATCCTTAGAAAGCTGAAGAAGTTGCCTCTCTGATTCTAGTTATTTTCACATCTCTCTGCCTTATGAGACAAATTATTTTTTCTGGGTCACATTAGAGGTTCTTCTGCTGTAACAAAAGAGTGTAGGAGCATATTAAGCACATTTCCACACTGCAACTTATTTTGTATGATAATTTAGTACTAATGGATAGATTTTTCATTGATGTTTGTGGATTTTTTTCCCTTCCAGCACATCAAGTATTTTCGCTCTCCATCTCTGTGATGCAATCAGAGTACTAGTTATCGTTCTTCTCCTAAATAGGTTGTATATCCAACATAAAAGTACAAAGCTGACAAAATATGTCATGTTTGCTCTGGGTAACTCTACTGACATGATTTTAGTGATCATTTAACCCTGAGCATTTAAATGTGATCTGAGACTATTCTAGGAGAAGCCTAATCTCATGCTGAGGTCTGGTAAGGCAAACAGTGTAGCTTTATTGTTTGTCAGACATGATTTCTATGGCTGCTTCATGTGCACACTCACCTAAAAGGAAAAAAAAAATGAAAAAGAGAAAGCAAGGACATAGTAAACCTCAAGATTTGAGGCTTTGAATGTCCTCTAGCAATTCATGCCTGATTAAACCCCATTTTAATGCCTGAGTTATTTCCCTCCTTACTTGCTCTTGTTCACTGCAGGAGCACTTCTACACTCCTAGAGCAGAAGTAGCGGAGCATGTTTTCCTATCCCAGGTATTCGCATTCGTAGTCTGACACAAGATAACCTACCTGTAACAGTACTTTGACACACGAGAGTATGAAGTTGCCTATTTGAGGTGTGGACAAGTACTCCACTCTGACATCCTGCTACAGTGGTGATAAAAGTGGAAGAAGTCTAATCTAAACACCTGAATACAAGGATGTCTTTATTAACTTCAGCAAAGTTGGACAGCGAATATGTCTGTTAGTGTGGAAAGAAGAGTCTCCACCTCCACTGGGTAACAGAAAGCATTCTTGTATTAGCTCTAATTATTGACCAGAAAATACTCTGATTTTACTCTAGTTGGCTGATTCATATTTTGTAGTTGCTTGGCTTTTGTTTGCAATACATGAAGACCTAAGTTAAGAGAGGGACTCAGCTATTCAAGTACTTCTAAAGAATAAGCACTAAGTGGCCAAATATGGCATTAGACCTAAATTAAATAACAGCACAGAATATGAGAACCTTTATTATATTTGACTCTTTGCTTCATGTTGAATCACAAGCTTCCTAAGCAGTACAGAACGGATTATATTTTGATGTGATTTGGCTTAGTTTAGTTTGGTTTTAATCTGACTTTTCTATGGTTTTATTTAGTAAGACTAAATGAGAAAGTAAGTGGATTGCAAATGCAATGCTCACTCCTTTTATGTCAATGGTAAAGCTCTTGAATTTAGTGGGGCTAGAACTTCACATGTTGATTTTAGGCTGAATTGCAAAAAGTCCATGTGTGGTGCCAGCACATATTCAGGCTGATGGGATGAACTCTGACAAAGATCCGTTTGTCTTAACACCACTAGAAAAAAGAAAGGATCAGAATTAAGTCTGTTGGATAGGCTCATTTTGTTGTCTGCAGCCAAGAAAAAAGATAACGTGGGAGCTGCTTGAATAACACTTAGTTTTAATGCAAATCTACATTTGTTGTAACTCCATTTCCTAAACAATGAACACTTTTTAACAGTACTCTGTTACAAAATGTTACAGTAAAGGAATTCTTATTTTTACACCAAGAAAATTGGAATTTAGTGCCAGGGGCAGTCAGCAATATTTGAGATGAACAAGCAGGTGACTTTAAGAAATGCTTCATACATTTTCATACTTGCTGACACAAAGTAATCTAAGATAAACTGAACAAAAGGATACCCAGCTTCTCAGATTCCAGCAGCTAATTGCTGCGAGCACCTCTTCAAGTTCCATTCTTCTATTCTGTGGCCAGGCTTGGCAAAATTTTCATCTTTAATTTTGACTCTCCCACCTCTCCCCAAAGGACTGGAGAATGTAGGTACCCAAGGGCAAAGCAGTAGTGAAAAAGCCTTGCCCTAAGGAAACAGCATGGCATGGCCATGTCCATGTAAATGCCATCAAGTTTTGTTGACTGTCTTAACTGCAATGCTGAATCTTAGGTATTAGACTTCACTGATGCCTACCCTCTCTGCAGTTTCAAGGTTCGTTTCCTGGCCATTTCCCTTCCTGTCAAAAAGAGAAATACAATTTATATTTCCTCCTGAGAGGATTTTAAGGCTCTGAATAAATGCGGAGATAACAAATATAGAGTAAAATTGGGACTACATGTGATAAATTGAATAAACTATCAAAAAAGGGACAACAAAATGTTTTTCAATGGTTTAATCGAGGGAGAAAGAAATAATAGAATTAATAAGGCTGCAGCAACTACTTTACTCTTTGTCCATTGTATGGAATTATGTTGAACATAGATACTTAGAAATGGCTAAGTGCTACAGGCTTTTGATTGTGCTATCTTTAACTAAAAAGTCAGTGGCTTTAACTGCAAAGTCACTTCACATACAGCTAAGATATTCAGTGAATGAAGGACGTGCCTCTTGTCAAAACCTGCACATCATTGAACGCTTCCCTAATAAAGACTTTCTTTCCTTTCACTAATGACTTTGTGCAACAATATTTCTGTGTTGCTCAGATTTCTTACTGCAAAATGGATTATCCCCAATTTATGTCTGTGGAACATACACAGAGGGAAACTGAGCATGTTGATGGCTTCTCCATGGAAAACCTGTACAAAATATGCCACTGGAGTCCATGTTTCTGAAATCTTGGTCCAAAGTATTCTATGTACTACAGAGTTTATCCTTTTCTAGAGCTGTTCTGCTTTGTCCTGATTTTTGTTCATTTTCACTTTTTGGTAGGGCATTGAGGAAGGGAATATAATAGAGGTTGGAACAGCATTCCACCTGAAAGAAAGAGCATGTGATGAATTATTCCCAAAAAGGGTTTGTGTGGAACAGAGAAGAGTGAGTGAGAAAGGGTGTTTTTGACTTTATAACTTCTGAAGTTCCATATGCTCTGATTGAAGCCTAATTTTTCATTACAATTTCTGATGAAAGGTTTGGCCAATAACAATTCCATCAAGGTCAGTCATTTGCAGGGCTATGCTCTGTACTGAATGATCAAGTTATTTCAGTATTACATGTGCACATCTCCTGAAGTCTGGCTTCTATATCTGCATGACTTTAGTATTAATTTATACTTCAGTAAAAGTGATGAGCAGTCTTGATTCCAGAAACGTAATTGGATTAGTTTCTATAAAAGTTACAGGACTACATATTGCAAAATATAGGATCTCCTCAGTCAAACTTTCAATGTGTGAGAATGGCTGTCTATGCTTGGCTACTTATTTGAAATTCTGCCATATTGTTTATGCAATTAAATATTCCTTGCAATTCCACATATTAAAAAATGTATTTTTATGGCTAGTGGATATCTGACAGGTAGCTAGTTTTGTTCTCCTGTAAGAGATTAAGACTATGCACATAGCTGCACATAAATTGACCACAAACATAATAAGACCTATTGACAATATGTATATTGCATATAATATATATATGACTGTGACTATTTGTATAACTTGCAAAATTGTACTTAGTTTTCACAAGATGGAAGACTGGGGTAAGCTTGATTGATTTTTAATTTCTGCAATTATTCCAAGGAGTGGTTAAAACAAGGGCAAAACTGAACAACCCCTATTTTTGTAAATGAAGGGACTACCTGGCATTTAAAAACTATTCCACAATTTTGATGGTGGTTTCAACCAAATTCTTTGATTTACACAAATTTTCTGATTAAAACTTACCATGTTTGAAAATTACAAGTGAACTAAAACAACCTTTCATAGTAATAATGGTGACACATTTCCCTACACAGGCGTGATGGCTTGAAAAATCCTTTTATTTACTGTTTAATAGTTGTGGCTCAAGACAGAATATATCTGCTGGTTTACTGAGCACCCAGTGTTTATGTAATCTGCCATTTTGTCAGTGTTGCATCTCATCTCTCTCAATCTGGGAACTAATGCTGGCCACAAAGTTTTCCAGCTCTGGTGGAACTGGCTTAATGTATTAGCAAAGGAGCTGCCTAAGCAGGAAAGAATTTTCTGTCTTGTAGAGAACCAGGGAAGGAGGGAAGAAAAAGCAAAAAAATTAAATATTTAAAATAGCACAACTTTTGAACAGAAGTCATATGAGGATAAACGTTATAGAAATAACAGGGATGGGCCATAAGCATAGAAGGCTGAAAAGAAGTTGTGTCAGCTGCAGGGCACAGATCTGCATCCCTCCCAGAAGACTTTGTCTTGAAGTGAAAGAAGAACTGGCATGGTAGCTGATAAAAAGAATGAAACAGGGAAATATGTACAGTTTTATTTTGGATAGATCTGTGTACTTCTCATAGTGTTGATTAATATCAGTAATATTGTGGAATTCAGCATGAAATCTAGTTGTGCTTTTATTGTGTAGCTCTGTAAAGAGCCAGTTTTCTGCTCTGTGTAGCCATCAGACCAGGGGCAAGAAATCTCATCCTTAAACTGCAGCTTGTAGGAATTTTGCCTTCTGGAAGTCCCAGTGGGACTCCGAGTATAGGCAAGTGCCTGCCCTCTGCTCCCTCACTGGATTCTAAGGATTAGTACTCCAGCTGCAGCAGCTTGGGAGTGTTTAACAAGAGTGTGTCAGAGAGAATTACATTTGATCAACCATATTTTCAAATGTCTATGTGGAAGAGCAAAAGAGAATTTAAAAGCTAAGCCACACTGAAAAACCATCAGGTCAGGTCTCATGGGAACTCACACAATGGCCTGTGCCAAGAAGAAAAGACAGCATCCTTCAGCCACAGCGAGAGCCTACAAGCACAGCTGGACTACCCTCCTGGGGAAAGGCAGCTAATCTTAGGATAACGTGGTGACATCTCGAGGTCATGGTCAAGGGTGTCCTGTTCTTGAGAGAGAATAGACTTCCAGAGAAGACCAGGATAATCAAGGGTTGGACTACTCTCTGGGTTTTCTGTGAGACCCTGTTCTGTGGCGGAGCACTACAGTCTCATCAGTGTAAAACTGAATAGATTCTTTTCTAGACTGAGAAAAATCATTCTTTGTGCAAGGACGAGAGAGGGTTTCTGGGAAGTCTAGGGAATTAATTGTAACAGCGTAATTGTATCATGTAAAATAAGTGTATTGAGTGCTGCAGAAATCCACCCATAGATGTATGTTGGCATTCACATTATTTTAGTTTTTGAATTAAATGTTCAAGGCACACATGGGACCTGGTGATTGCATTCTTGAGCTAAAATCTAAAATAAGTGCAGACAAAAAAGAGGTGCCAACTTTGCTATAAAATATGGATGAAGTTAATTTCTACACTGGATTAAGATGAAACCAAAGTTACATTACTTTTTTAAGGTAGTGTGATAATATGGCATGTTGACCTTGGCTAGCCTGCCAGGTGCCCAACAAGCCACACTATCACTTCCGAACAGGAGATGTATAAAAAGGCTCATGGGTCAAGACAAGGACAGGGATATGACTCAGTAAAGGCCATCATGGGCAAAACAGACTAAGTGTGGGGAAACTAATTTAATGTCTTGCCAATCAAAAGGACAGAGTAGGATAGCAAGAAATAAAACCAAATCTTAAAACACATCCCCCCCACTGGTCCTTTCTTCTCAGGCTGAACTTCACTCTTGACTTCTTTATCTCCTCCTCCTGAGCTGTGAAGAGGGATGGGGAATAGGGGTTCAGGTCAGTTCATCATGCTTTATCTGCCATTCCTTCCTCCTCATGCTCTTCCCCTAACACAGGGTCCCTCCCATGGTCCCTCCCAATTTTTCACAAACTTATACAACAGAGGTCCATCCCATGGGATGTAGTTCTTCATTAACTGCTCCGGTGTGGGTCTTTTCCACAGGGTGCAGTCCTTCAGGAATGGACTGCTCCAGTGTGGGTCCCCAGATGGGATTATAGGTCCTGCCAGAAAACCTGCTTCATCATGGGCTCCTTTCCATGGGGTCACAGGTCCTGTCAGGAGCTGGCTCCAGCATGGGCTTTTTCTTCATGGGTTCACAGTCTCCTTCAGGGAGTATCCATCTGCACCCTCCACAAGCTGCACGGTGGTTATCTGCTCCATGGGCTGCAGGAGCACAGCCTGCCTCACCATGGTCTTCACCACTGACAGCAGAGGAATCTCTGCTCTGGAGCACCTCCTCCCCCTCCTTGAATGACCTTGGGGTCTGAGTAGTATTCTGTACTATCCTCTCTCCCATCTCCTGCTGTTGTGAGCAGTTTCCCCCCTTTTTAAATGTGGTATCACAGGGTGCTACCACCAGGCTCAGCTTTGGCCAGCTCAGCTTTTGCGTGTCTTGGAGCCAGCTGGAGCTGGCTCTTTCTGACCCAGGGGCAGCTTCTGGCAGCTTCTTACAGAAGCCACCCCTGCTATCAAAACCTTGTCATGTAAACCAAACACAGATAACCATAAAAGTGGACTTCTGTGGTTTTATACTAGGCTTCTAAAAACAGTAGTTTGAGAGGTCAAGCATCTTGAAAAACAAACACCAGCTGAAGAATGAAATAAAGAAACTAACATTTTATCTCCTCCCTATCACAGCCACTGGAGAGTGAGGTACCTGGCAGGCAGTGTAGAAGGGTAGAAAGGAGGCCAGTGAGGACTAGGCTGGCAGCATGTACTTGTCCTGAGGCATCATGAATCTATTTTTGTGACTCATTTGTCTTTGCTAAAACTTCATGATGCCATATTTTCAATAGTATGAATTCAGGAGTAGGAATTATATTCATACATTAAGTTAGATTAAATTCCAAAATTGAACCTCTAAAGCCTCTCCATCTGAGGACAGGCGTTCTTCAAAGTGTGACCAGAAATTACGTTTTATTAGGTTATTTGATAAAAAGCTCATCTTCACACTCTAAACGTAGCACAGATCAATAATATTAGGCAGGGGAGCCTCCATCCTTACAGAGAACTCAGAAAAAAAGGATTCTTGGTGTCTCTCAGGACTGTCACAAAAGAGAACTGATGCTTATCATCCAGGTCTGAAACACACCAGATGAGTCGGGAAAGGAAAGGAAAGGAAAGGTACGGTACAATGTTCATCAAGTCCAACTGTCTGATCACTACAGGGCTGATTAAGAACATGTTATTAGGGGCATTGTCCAAATGCCTCACACGTTGACAGGCACAGGGCATTGACAACCTCTACAGGAGGCCTGTTCCAGGGTTGACCATCCTCTTGGTAAATAAATGTTTTCAAATATCAAGCCTGAACCTCCCCTGACATT
Source organism: Scytalopus superciliaris (assembly GCA_013400415.1). Lineage (NCBI taxonomy): Eukaryota > Metazoa > Chordata > Aves > Passeriformes > Rhinocryptidae > Scytalopus > Scytalopus superciliaris. Next base: position 27,641 of record VXBX01009313.1, on the reverse strand, counting down.
CAGGGAATCCTGAGATTGTGTAAGATTCTTACGGCATGTTTAGGGGACAAACCAAGGCAGAGGATGGGAAGCTCATCTTGACTTGGGCAGGAACAAGTGTGAGTCACAGAGGGCTAAAGGGACAAAAGGGGTCACTCACAGGTAAACAGATTGCTGGTCAGTATGTTTGGCCATGCCCTGCACATGGTCATGCCCTGCACTTGGTCATCACCTGCTGTCCTGCCTTCTTCTTAAATTCCATTTCTAACTATTTTCTTGGATGAGGGGATTCTATTCTGTGTGGATGTGATTATATGAACATCTAAGTGTCAGCAGCTAAAATCAGGCCAGGGATTGTAGGGCCTGCATGTCAGCAGTGTCGTTAACTGGAGAGATTGGAGTGAGTAAAAACAAGTGCCAACAACTGCACTGCAGATCAGGAGTCATATGTGTCTGTGGCAGGAGCAATTGGACCAGGTCATAGTGCAAAATATCAAGCCAGACGAGGTGAAAAGGAGATTAAGAGGTCTGGGAAGGAAGTATGTATCTAGTAATAAGGCAATCAGAGAAGCTGCCTTTCAGAGAGAGCAGAGAGTCCATGCCAACCGATGGAGAAGATGTAAGGTCAACTGAGACACTGCATGTGTATCTGTGTGGGAGGGAGCTGGGCAGAATAGCAATCCAGGCTGGAAGGATGGCCTAAGATTTTGGGTGGTGTGTGCCCAGGAGAGATGGACAGTGTGCATGTTTATGTGCTGCTGTGTATGAGGAAATCTGAACCAGCAGCTGGAGTGGGACTGTGGGGTTTGAGGAGTAGTGTCCAGATGTCAGCAACTGTGGAGACCTGGCATTCACGGCCATTACTGGATGGACTGTGTGTCTAAGCCAAACTACTGAGAGAACCATAGTGGATGTGAGTGAGGAGGTCTGTACCAGGCACTGGGGTGGGGTTTGTATGTCTAGGATACAGCTGTGGGGAAGGTCACGGATCCAGGTACGGTGTGTGTCTGTGAATGAGGTCTGTAAGAGCAACCACAGTTGGGACCGCAAGTCTTGGAAGCTTTATGTCCAGGGTACAGCAGTGGAGGACACTGTGGATCCAGGGATAGACTTTCTACTGGAGGAATCCACAGTATATGTATGCATACATTTCCTACTAAGGGACTTTCACTCTGATTAGCCAAAGGGCAACACCATGAGGCCATTGGCGCTGTTTGTGTTTGTGGGTGCTGAGTGTTTCTGGCTGTCCATCTGTGTAACTGTCCATGTCTGCATATGCATGTATTTCAGAAATGTGTTTGAATTTGTGTGCCTACCAAGAATACACGTTTAGTCACACTACTGAGTACCCATACAGGCTGGGGCCCGAAGGGACTGAGAGCAGATCTGCAGAGGAGGACTCAGGGGTGCTTGTGGATGATTTTGTTATGTACTCCTATGAGAGATCACAAGTGCATTTGCCCATCTCTACCACAACCCCTCCATCTGTGGTACAGCCAAACTCAACCCTAATATGAAGGTGCCTTTAAGGCCCCTTTATGACATTCTGGGTCGACTCAATAACTGCCTTAAGTTACTAAAACCAGAGTTCATAAGCTAGTTTTATTGCAGTTGGCAAACTATTGTTGTGCATCTTAAACCAAGTACGGGTATACGACCAGTTTAGAAAGCTGGCCGTGCATCTCTCCTGACTTTGAAAAGTCGAGACTCTATTGCACATCAGCATCTTGCCTTCCTCCCCGCTGCAGGCGCGTTGATTGACCTTCATCCCAGCGCAGCACCTGCCGAGTTACAGCCCCCTGCGCCGCACCGCTCGCCCCTTCCCACGGGTTTTACCCCCGGCTTCGAGCCCGGACCCGGGCGGGGGACACGGGGCGGGGCCGGGGCTGCACCTGCCGCTGAGCGGGAACGGGAGCGGCGGCGGGTGCGGGGGGGACAGCGGGGAGGGGACAGCGGGGGGGCACAGCGCGGGCACGGGGGACACAGCGCGGGCACAGGGCCGGGCGCGGGCACGGCGGGGATAGCGCGGGCACGGGGGGGATAGCGCGGGCACGGGGGGGATAGCGCGGGCACGGCGGGGATAGCGCGTGCACGGGGCCGGGCGCG
>VXBX01009313.1:0-24193 GCA_013400415.1 Scytalopus superciliaris | reverse complement strand
ATTTCGTTTACCGCTCCTGTATAGCGTCCCCCGCGAAAACCAGCGTCAGGTGCGGGAGGCTATTTAGGGGCTGCAGCTATAGAATACTGTACTCCAGGGTGGAAAACAAGGACGAGACAAAATCCTGCGAATTATTCCGGAATGCTCGTTGGAAAACAAATACATCCCCTGCTTGCCCGTCCCTCCACCCCCTCCTCCGCCAGCCATTGCACATAGTTCTCCAATCCGGGGTAAAAGCGCTTGTACCTTGGTGAAATTATTCCAAGGGGAAGCTGGGTGTGTACTACAAGGTGCTGAACGCACACACGAAAAGCGTCTTAAATTTTGACAGCTTCGAATCTTGCAGGAGATGCTGCTGACAGCCAAGTGTTCCTGTTGGCGTTTTTCAGGGTCTACATGGGCAGTTTTGGGAGGGGGCATTTATTTTTTCGGGTTTTACAGGGGATTGCATAACTGCTCATGTTTATTTGAAAAGAAAAGGAGGAGCAAACCCAGCCCCCCGCCTGAAATGAAGCACATGATGCATGTCTTTTACGGAGCCCTCACACTGTTTTCTCAACCAGCATCATTAGATACCGTGCTTTAGACGGTTGGAAAGGGCTAACATGGTAATGAACCATTAAGGTTTGGGGATTTTTCCCCTCTAGTTGGGGGAAAACTTCGGGGAAAACTGGAAAGGTACCTATACACTTTCATAGTTTCAGGTTTAAAATAACATGGCTGTTTATCAAATGTATGTAACTTATTTTTGAAATGTCAATGGCCATTTTTTTAATCCTTTAGTGATCTACTCCAACTCAGCCTTGCATCTCCTCAGCCCAAAATAAAATGCTGTTTTGAAGCTTTTGTGCGTCTCTGGGTCACAGTCATATGCTTTTAAATAGTGCATCATTTGTAACTGCTGAAGTGTATGTCTAGTATTAAATTATAGTACAGTGTAACGCTTAGACAGCATGCTATGCAAGGATCAAATTTCAGATAAAGTTCACAGAGGAATCTCCTATGGTGCTTGAACTTGACCCTTGTAAATCTAAGAAAAGATATTTATAAATGGAAATATGCATCCAGCAAGTCGTTTCTGTGTCCCATTTAATTTGTGGATTGACTGTGGTCAAAAATAATGTCTTTTCATTTAATTTTTAGTAGATATGTTAATTCCAGTTACTTTCTGTAGGCATCTGGATGATGGAAGTTATTTTTGCTTCTTGTATCTTGAGCTTAATTTGAAAGAAAAAAAATAAGGCTCTTAAGGAGGGGCAGAAGCAGTTATGTCAACTTATGTTAACATTAGTGTATTCTCATTTTAGGTAGAAGCAATTAATTGTGCTTAGCATATCTCATAGTGCTTCAGAGGATAAGCTATACAATGTTTAAACTTGATAGCTGTCAGATGATAAAAGTACAAATTAAAATAATATCAGATATTTTCCTTGCTTATAACATTTGATAATGTAAGTCTCCAGTGTGAGGATGTTACTGTATTCATAAGCCTCTATCTCTGTATGTATTATTATATATATTTCATATATTATAACAAGAATAGTCATTCTGTGGTGTAGTCAGTCACTCAATGATGTCAAGTCCTTTCTATTTGTACATGCCTATTGCTTGCAGGCCTTGCATAAATGGAATGGACTCTTTTCAACAAGCAACAAAGTTTGGTTTTTTTCTCCCCCAGTTATCCATTTTTGTGCTATGCATAACTGAAGTTAAATGCAACTATATAATTTTCACCCCTACTGTTTCTCTGCCATACTGTCATGACTACTATGGGCATAAGTGCTTTTAGGTGCCTCTGCCAGTTAGAAAGAAATATTTTGCTTCCTGTCTGTATTGGGTAGTGTCTGGGAGCTATGGTCATAATAACTAATGTGTTATGTACAGTATAACCATGGAATAAAAACTTGGGCCCAGCTCCCAAAGTATTATGATCCAAAATAGAGAACAAGACACTGTAAGTGATGCAAAAAAAGGAATCAAGTTAAGAAGGATGCATTGGTACATGTGTGCATTGTCCAGCTGTGTACTTTCTCATTCTCATGTGTTAGAGCAAAGGGGGTTGTAGAATTAAATGTCACACTGTTCTCTAAGGGGGATTCTTGGGACATGCAAATGTATTTAACTTGACTAAATGCTCAATGTTAAAGTAAAAAAATCTACATCAACCCAATATGAAAAATTTTCTCTTCAGACTACTTAATTTTTACAATTTTTTATATTTAAGGTAATATTTTAATATTTTGAAATGGAGTTTTCATTTAAAATTCAAAGTGCTGTGTGGGGAAAATCACATTTTTTGCCTTTCCCCCAGTGTTTTCTAGCTTCTAGCTCTTTCTTCTTCTCATTCCCCTCATGTGCCAAACCCCCCACAAAATACAAAATAACAAATATGCCCTTGGCTGTAAGAAATTTCTGTGTGAATGTATTACTCTGCACCTCCCAAATTACATAGAAGTATTGCAAGAATTTCCCATTTCAAAGGTTATTGGAATACTTTGAGGTAGTAGTGAAGGTAGCTGTACATGGAGAGGATGTTACTGGTAAAATAGCCCTATATAAATATGGTTGTAAAGCACCCAGGGCCGGTACATGTGTTACAGGACAAGCATGCATATCCTGCTCAGGTTTCAGGGCACTCTTTCTGAGTGGGTGTTTATCTCAAGTGCTGACAGAGCAGAACAGACTGATTTTGTGCTACTCATTTTTTTTGGCTCGCAGTGGTATGTCGATCAAAACAGATGGGAAGTTTTTCTTTATTGTCAGTTGCTAAGTGTAGTGGGTGGGCAATTCACTTGGCTGCTGCTGAGAGGGGTTCTTAACCGTGTCAGGACCCCGAGGCAGCTGTGAAAAAGCTTTAGGCTCTTACTCTTGCTCGTTGTCTTAAGGTTCCTTCTTCTTTTTCTTGTCCTCCTCGCCTTTCTCCTACCTCGTGGTGTCCTGAGTGTGTGATACGAGTTCACCTTGTCCTCGGATAGAAACCCAGGAGCTGGCAACCAAGAGTGTACAGACCAAAGTTTATGTTGCAGAGGAAAAGACAAAAAATCAATGTCCAGTGTAACTGTTTTAAATAATCTTATGAAGTTAATTCTTGCCCAGCTTGGCTAATCTCAAGGATATGCTTGTGTGTCGGTGTTCATGTATTGGAGCCTTTGGCAAAATGAGCACAGAGAAACTTGGGGGAAAAAAATCAAGTATGTAAGAGTTTTCACTTGAATCTCTGAGGGTTGCAGTCCTAGCTCAAGTTCCTAGATGAATGCTAAGAAAATTCTTGCAATGGAAATTAAAATACTAAGAGGTCTTGCTCACAAAATTGTTCTTTCACTGTTGTTGACTGTGTTTACTTTTAATTTAAAAACAAATCTGTTTCTGCCTATCTCATCTGATTTTGCTGTTGGAAGAACTACTGCCCAAATACATAATTTTAGAGGAGCTTATAAATGTGAAAGAACTTTTTGATGATTTAGCAAAGGAAGTATTTCCCTTTTTATTTTGTACCAAGCTGTAGGTAGTTGAAAAAATTCTGTACTTAGAGGTTGGTTTATTTTCAAAACTGAAGTAGCTGACTTTAAGACTGTATGGGACCTTTGGACAATCTAATCTGATTCAGCTATTGGTTATTTTCAGTTAGTTATCTGAGAGCAATAACTTAGGTTGATAAAAGTCTGTCTTCCAGAGATGCCTGACTAAGAGTATCCTCTGTATTAAATGAAGTCTAATGTGGAGACATAAGGATGTGAAGTATTTGGAGCTATTCTTGGAAGTTACCTTTAGTATCTGGCAGGGTTGATTGTCTCTTCCTAAGGAAGTCATATTTCTGATTTGCCCTGGCACAGCCTGAATTTTCAGCTGTTGAGTTTTTTTGGTATCTTTGACAATAAAAAGCCATTTAGTGTGTGATTCAGTTTCTCTACAAAGGTATTTGGATCTCTCATTCAAGTGACTTCAGTCACTTAAAATATTCCACCCATTTAGTTAGTTAAGTCTCTTGTGGTAAAACATCTTGTCTCATGGTTTTGAAGCTCTTATATCATCTCCAGTTCTTTGATCAGAGGTGATGCTTTTTAACTACTAAATCTTAGAGTGCTTTCAAGGCCTGTAAATCTGTTACCTCATTTTTAATTAAAGCTAATTCTGTCCCTGTCAATTGCATCGTTTTGGTTCTCTACATACTTTTTACCTATAGAGGGTACTCAAAGTTCCCCATCTTAATGGAGTTTCCAGTAATCTTACAGTGCAGTCTGGTCTCCTTTCTTGGAGTGGATCTTCATTACTCATGGCTTTTTGAGAAATATTTTGAAAGGTTTCTGTGGAAGTTCAGGTTAGTACTCTGGTGTGGGTGGGAGTGGCGTGAGGCTACAATGTACAGTGTATGAAGAAATGAGGCTAAGCAAGCTCTGCAATTGTAGTGGAACCTGTACTCAACTAATCCTGAAGTGATGACAGGCTCAGCATGTTATTTGGAGCTGTAAATTAATTGTATGACTAACTACTGTGAAGAGCAGCTGTTGTCTTCCACTCTTTGGATCTGTGATTCCCAAGTCTTTTTTTGATGCACCATGAAAAAATACCTCATCTAAACAGATGAGTCTCCTCTTTTTGCTATGCTTTAATTGGTGTCATATTCACTTTCTTCTCTGAAGGCTTTTCTAGACACTGGCTTGCATCCTTGCCTGTGTGTAAAACTGAAGAATGTTTATGTCTAGATTATTTATCTCCCAATGATTTTAGGAAGGATACTTAGTAAGTGGAACCCTCAAATGGAATAGTGGCATAATTGGGGGGAGTGGGGGAGGAGGGGGAAGGCATAATAAGAGTTCACCGGTACAGATACATGTTGTGGATACCTGTATTTATGCTTTTACCTTCATAGTTGAAACCTTGGGTAGTTGACATGGTGGTATTACAGTATATTGTAGAGCTAGTTAAGAGCTGGTTAAAGAGTTTTTGTGTAGCTTTAAGTGTTGTCAGGTGAACACGTGTCTTTTAAAAGAAAAAGGCTGTAATATAACTGTTACTGATGAAGGTTTGTGTGTCTGTACAGGTGCTTCGTTTATATAAAGAAGTGATATTTTATGAAGTGGTTCTTTGAAATGGAAACGTAATTTGCTAAGAACTAAACTTAGTTTTGTATGTAAATTATGTCATAGAAGTAACAAGGTGAATAGCAATAGTTCTTAGAACAATAACAATAGTTTGTCAGCAGTCAAAATAATCTCAGTGCTTGATAATGTGTTTTCTAAGTTTATTCCTTTAATGGCATCTGTAATGGCATATTTCACAGCCTAAAATACTGTTTTGCTAAGGAGAAATGTTGGGCAGCTTGAGCAGCCACCTTTTTTGTTACTCTGTGTGCGTCCTACTGAAGGTCTTAATGTAGCTCCATGAGCTGGCCAGCCTTGCCCTTGTCCATAGTGCTAGATTGACATGGGCAAGAGAGCTTGAGGTTCAGCCTTGCAGCTCCTCATAAAGCCTGGGAAAGGTTTCGATTTTGTGTAAGTAAAGATGAGTTTAAATGCAGATGGAGTTGTCTTTGCTGTTCTTGTTCTGCAGCGTTCTCTGCTCATTTGCCTTCTGTGTTATATGCTAGAGGAAATGGATGGCTCTCAGTCACTTCAGCATCACACGTGGAGAAATATACCCAGAGCAGGTCTCTGAAGAGAAATACCTTAACTCTCGTTCCTACAGAGAGATGTGAAGGAAGCTTTAAGAGCGTTGTCTAAAGCATTGCATTTTATTAGGAGGATGTTGCATTTCTCTGTCTGTTTATCCCTTTCCTCAGCTTGAGTGTTTATGCAGAAGTGTGGGAAAAAAGATTCCAACTGTTGTACTTTGTCTCTGCTGTTTTTATTTGGCATAAATAATTACAGACAGAAAATAAACGAGAATTCTCTTTCACTGCAATTTTGTAACATTTTTAAAACAAGGGGAAGATAGATCAAGTACTAAAATAAACCAGATGCAGTCAGACAAATTCAAATGCCTTGCACTGTTTCATAATGTTGTGAATCCAATTCACTCATAAAAATAGCACCTTCTATGCTCATTGAAAAGTTGCTTTCTTTTTTTGCTTGGTTTGGCTGGAAGGCCTTAAGAAATTTTGGATGGCAACTATTTGTCATGCAGTGAACAGATTTTACCAACAGTGCAGAAACAGATTCTGATAAAAAATGACATTCTAAGCGTTTGCATGTTTACCAGTACTTCATGTGCAGGAAAGATCAGAAGGAGAATAGAAGGTAAAAATAGATAATACTTGGCATAAAACTAATAGGTTGTGTGCTTGTGGGCAGAATGCTTTTTGTATGCCAGTTTTCTGAAAGCTGGTGACCTTTCAGGTTTAAAACTCTCTAAGAAATATCTTTAGGAAGGCTAGTAGTTTGGCTAGGCTAAGGATCTGAAAATGCAAGTGTGAAGAGGCTCATGCATTTATAAGGGAATGGCACAGAAATAGGAAGCTTATTGAAGCTTATTGTGGTTAAAACAGAAATATAATTGTTAATGCTAAAAGCATATGGTTCTTCAGGTCTTTATGTAACACCAGACTTATCTCAACTTGCTGGCTGTGTTAACTGCCTTGTGAGGCATCCACTCTGTCTCTCTTTGCTCCCTACTCTAGTTCTAATTCTCAAATAAAATCTGTAGATTCCTGCCTACTCTTTTCTTGAGCATTCATTCAAATGTAATTACATGCATGAGAGATTCTATCTGACTGAATATAGAATCCCATTTTTGTTGGCCAGCTACATGGATGTACAGACGCTATTGCAGATTAATGGGTGATATTTCCCCTCTTTTGGAAGGCGAGGATGCAAGGAAGACCAGTTGGATGAAATTCTCCCATCACCTAGGAAATTTTCTGGTCTGAATAGCACTCAACTTGAAGACCAGCAAAAATGGAAGAGTGCTTGAAAGATATATTTTCTAACCTGGTGGTGACATTTTGCAGGTAGTAGAGCGGTGTCTCTGGTGTTAAGCTTTGTGCTGTGACTTAACCTGCTTGCCCCTCTCACTCAGAAGATCATGGAAACAAAATGTGCAACAGTGTTGCTGAATGGCAAGGATGTTGCAGAAAGGCTGGGGAACCTCTGTTTTGGATTGTATCTGGATGGATATTTGGCCTTGTGGCCAAAGCTCTGTGATCTGACTAAACTAAGTAGAGCCTTGGACTTTGTGTAAAAACAACAGCAAAACAAATTGAGGAGCAGAAGGAAGTCAGGGGCACAATTTGTAGGTTTTTACTCTTTAGTTGTATGGGACACATGGTAGAAGGGGTTAAGAAAATAGAGGGATGAGGGCTGTGATTGAGAACCTGAGCAGATAGTGCATTTTAGGGTGCAGAAGCCTGAGGAATTTGCACTGCAGACTTTGGATGTTAGCTGGAGGGTGACCTTGCTGCTCAGTGTAAATGTAACTTTGGGGTCTTGTGTAGTCACATTACAAGTTGCAATGGAGCTGGATATTATGCCTGAGAAATAAGGCTGGCACATGCCAAGGTGAGCATTACAGGAAAGAGATGTTAGTAGTACCATTATTGCATTGCAACTGTGCCATTGTGCTCAGATCTCTTCTGCCAATTCTTCAATCTCAGCAGTCTTCTGAACAGAGGTCTGTTTGATGCTTGAGTGATTCTGCTGTTAAAAGTTTGAACTGGAAGTTTCCTTTAGTTCACAGAACTTTTCACCTAGTTCTAAACAATTCTTGATTGATAAATATTCTGAAGAACAAACAAGTTTTAAAATACAATTACAGTCATATAATTTCTATGGCAGTAAATGCTGCAAGATGACTTCCATTAAAGGCTGTGTTTTAATACTTTTTCATACTTGCTGCAAATGAAAGCAATTTGGCTTATATTAGGACAGTATATTTTTAGTGTGCTAGAGGCAAGATAGAGAAAGCAGATGAGAATGTACATGGTATAGGCCAAAAAGGTAGGCATTTAGATTTTTGTATCCAGTTGATTTTTTTTATTTTTTTTTTTTTTTCTTTGAGGAAAACATCTTTTGGTGTGGAGATCCTGAACTGGTTTAATAGGTTTGCAGTTAGTGAGACTGTATTTAGATTTCCTTTACAGAGTCAGAGGATGTTGGTTCTTCAGAGCACACCTTACCCTCCTGTACCTGCTTTATGTGGCTTTAATAATGAAAGCAGTGTAGAGTACAGGTCACAGGGTCCTTGTTATGTTTGAACTCTGGCAGCAGAACAGACAAGTTTCTTTATCCCTCTGCCTTGGTTTCTCTGTCAGTGGCATGACAGTGATGCTGACTTATGTGACAAATACTAAGCTGTCTGCAACTGGGCAGATAGGCCATGAAGTTATTCACAAGGGGCAGGGTGGGAAAGGTGCCACAGTGAATTCTGACCAGGTAGGATGTGTGTGTATTCATAGAGTTGCATATGCTTCTGAAATTGTTGGGGAAAATACTCTGGGTTCTAGTAAGTTGTCAGGTAATCCATGCTGGTGCTGAGAGATGGATTCTTCTAAGAGCGATTCCCACAAATCTAAATTAAAGCTGTACCAGAATTTCTGCAGTATGTTGACACCAGGGGAGGACGTGGATAAGGAAAGGAGTCTAAATTACTATAAATCTTTTAGCAGAGTTGACAGTTAAGCCAACTGGACCTCTTTGTATGTACCTGGTATTCACACAGCTATAGAAAATTGACCACTGAAATTCACAGAAAGAATAACTTCTTGTCCTCTCCTTTTAGAAAGAATCCGGGTTAATACCTGACTGTATCTAGTGGAGTTGAGTATATATTGGAGTCTCTGGCTGAAAGGAAGTTTGATGATATTGGAAAACTTTTTTCTTAATGGGTTAGGCATGTGCTGAGAGCACAGATCCTACACTTTCAGTCTATTTTAGCATGAGTTAGTCATGACGTCAGTGACTCCCATCAGTTAACATCAGTTAGTTGGATCCCTGGCTTAATCTCTGTCTGTATAATGTGCTGTATTATTTACCTACTGCAGGGTGGGGGAAAGGGCAAGAACTGTTTTGTCTTGTTACTAAAGGAGTATTGCATGACACAGACTATAGCAGTTCATAATATACATCACCTAATTGTCTAAGTGTTCTGTGGGTTTCTGAAACTCCAGGGTCTCTTTGGGACAGTTGTTCTTTCACAAACCTCCTGAACTCTAGCATTTGCTTATACCTCTTTCTTGTATGACTGCTTTTGGTGATGTGGACCTGCTAGGTTGGAGCCAGCAGTATTTGGGGCCATGGTTTGGGTGGCTAGTCCCACCTTCCTTCCTTCTGCTGGCTCTGGAAATTAGTATTTTCTAATTGTGTACATATTAGACTGTTTGGGTGGTGATGAAAGGTGTTTCTTTGTAGTTGGCATCTACACAGCTCACACTTTTGAACAGCAGCTTAATTTTGTTTTACTGAATTTTGGAGTTGCTTTTTTAGATTAGTCACTTCCACCTATCATCTTGCTGTGGCCCTGCACCAAATTACTGCTGATCTTTACTTCTAGCAGAATCTAGCAAGCACCTTTTGATCCCTTTGTCCAGGAAAAAAGGGTAAGGAAGACTCAAAACTGCATTTGAGCTTGAATTTTTATCAAACAGGTTATTGTGTATTTCTGTTGGAGAGATCATTTCTTCAACATGGCATGATCTCCTTCCTCATCTCTAATCACTTAATATAAGGGAGCTGACTCCATTAAAAGTCTGGTTTCGTATCCTGTGTTGTGCAATACTTTGCCTTCTAATTATAGTACGTTAATGAATATAGTTCTCTTCAGGGTGTGTTGTTTGTAGTGTTAAGAAAGAAGTGTTTAAGTTGAGACCTGGTCAGTATTTTCATAAATCCAGGTAGCTTTGTTTTAGTTTGTTTTCATGCTATTACATGGGATTTTAAGAAATAAACTGTAATTATGAGTCAACAAGAAAAGGAGTACCCATGATAATTTTTGGCAACCTCAGCAGAGCCCTGGTTTTACTCTATCCTTGACCCTCTGCTTTAGATGGGGAGAATTTCTTTGAAATAAATCTGCTTTGCATTGCAGATTTCAACATCAAAAATGAAGCTTTTTGTGTAGAGTTTGCCTATTCCCCCTGATCCTGAGCCACTCAAAATGCCCCAATACAGATTTCATTTATTGATGCCTGAGAGAACTAAGTCTGGAAGTGAACTATCTTTCTGAAGGCCAAATATGTTCCTTGAAGCATTTTACTTACAAAAAAATTATAAAATTTTAATTTATTAGCTACTGAAAGTAAGTAAAAAATATTTTCAATGGATATAGCTATCATATTGAAAAATTGTATAAAGACAGTAGTATGGACAAAAATTAGTGTCATTTTAAAAATCACACAATTCAGAAGACCAGAATTTTTTCACTTGTGATTTGAAATCATTACCTACTTTTTAAAACAGGATTCTGCTGTGCTGTGCAAAGTTGAGTCACGGTTATAGGCAACACAGCAAGACACTGACCCTGGCTAAGGAAAGATTTTGTTCAGGAGATACTTAAAAATGTAGGCCCATGGTTGTTTTTTCTAATTTCAGATGAGACAGTGGCACAGATATTTTCTTGGTTACAGCTTGTAAACTAGAATTGTTGTACCTTACGGAGATACACTGAGTGTAGCTTCTTGTGAGAATTGCTAAGAGCAAGGGTGAGCTATCCCTGAAAATCTCTTGGAAGATTTATTTGGCACAGGATAAAATTACCAAATTATATGAGCTGTACATACCTTACCATGGCAAATCTCCACCTTCTTCTGTTACTGCATATGGAGGTAACTTATGTTTTTAATATCCTGTAGAGACTTTGCTTTCTGCTGATCTGTACTCTCTTTCTCTAGCCAGTTACTGTTAGCTTGGAAAATTTCTGGCTCTATTTTCCAGCTCCATTTGAAATGGTACAAACTTGGAAGAGACTTCTGCTTTTGGAAGTCAAGCTTCCTTGAAGACAGAGGTACATCATAGATCTCCATGATCTGATTTTTAATGAAATGCTCTTTTGTATAAATCATGTCAGCAGTGGTTTTGTTTTCTCCTTTTATTCTCTCATTACTGTTTTGGTAGCAAAAGAATCTGTGTAGCCTGATGAAACAGCTCAGTCTGGACTCTACTTTGGTAAAAGTATGTCCATCTGTAATATTTGCAGTAGCTTACAATTTTCTGTGCATGCTTTTTGTTTTGGAGTTTCTGTGTTGGGGTGCTTTCAGATAAGTTTTTTGAGGTAGAATTGCTCTTTGTTCTTTGGAGAGTAGACAGGGTGCAAAGGAAATAGAAATGGAAATTGGTTACTTTTTAAACTTTTTAATGAACTTGACATTTTCAAACTCTTTTTCCCTCTCTGTGCTTTTCTTTTTTATTTCATAGGTGCACATATAATTCTCAGGCTAGAGTTAGTAAATTTCTGTCATGTTTATTTTAATTTAGTATTTTTATTTGTTGGCCAGAACTTGTGCCAACAGTGTAAAAAAACCAGAAGGATCCCCCAGTTTAAGATATAACCAGGTTTTTAAGCATTTACTTGGATGTTTTCAAAATAGGCAATAGTACTTTGGCCATGCTCCATTTACTGAAGTGTAAAGGACAAAGGTCTGTTAATATATGTTTTATTAAGAGGTTCTTTCTAATCACACGGCTTAGCAATAACTACTGCAAGTAGCTGTGGTTAGGTCTGTTGCAGTGTGCAGGAAAAGGGTATGCCATGGTTGTTCAGTGTTGGAAGAGGTAGAATTTTAAGACTTTCCCTTGCTGAAGTGTTTGTGCTGATGTATAGTATATAAGCCAAGGGAACTTTCTGTCAGATGCAGAAATAAAACCTTAATCAGAAATACATAACAATCTTTGCATGTTAAATCACATCTGATGTACAGCTGGGACTTTAGAAGAAAGGCTGAGCTAAGTGTGGTGGACTTTCCAGCCCTTATTCAGTATTTATGAAATTTGTGACACCTGAAGCACCTCTCTGTGGGTTAAAATTTGTAGCAGCCCCACAGATGTGAGTCTGGCAACAGCCTGCTCGCAGCTCTCAGGGCAGGCGGGCAGTGTCCCCTGTGCCTGGACTTTTCAGTGCCTCTTACTCCGGCCAACAGAGAATGCATGGGCAGAAGGCAGAGGTTTCTCTGACAAGCTTCTGGCATGTTAGGGGTTTTTCTTGTTTGTGAAGACACCTGAAAATAACTTTGGTGTTCTGTTGCCGAGTCTGAGGTTTCATTTACAAGACAAACCTATCCTACATGGACATAGGGTAGTCTGAAAGTTCTTCTCTGCAGTAATGGCATCCCTTCCCAGTGCTCCTGCATCATGGATGTGTCCATTCCAAATGAATTCCACAGCTATAGTTCTTTGTGCCTAAACTTGAGAAATGAATGGTTTTGTTAACAAGAGAGCCTTGTCTAAGCATTTCTGAGGCCTCCTTACTTGTTAGCCCTTACGTAATATAACATTAATATTTTTGCTGCACTTTCAAATATTTAATTTTTCAGTAAAAAATTTTTAAGAAACTACAGTCCAGAAAATAAAGGGATGTTTATTTTTCCTTCAGAAATACAAGTAGATAGTAATGTCTACGATGTGAAGGGCATATTTTTATTCAAATCAGCAGAGTGATTGTGGTGATTGCTATTTAAGAAAAAAAAAAAAAAAGCAAACATTGTGTTCTCTTGTTGGTTGATGCAGTGATGATGAAACTAGGTTTGTGTCCGATTTTGGAATGTTCTTTCCCTATCCTGTGTTTTAAATACACTAAATTTTTTTTCTACATGGGCAAAGACTTACAGTTTTATGTTTAGACTGATGTTTGTCATGGAGGGCACTGAGTTCTTGCTACCTTTATAGACCATTGATTTTGCAAATGTTGTGACATGGGCTGTAGCATGTAGATTTACAGAAAGTAGACTAGTGCAAATTAATGAGTTTCCCCTCCTCTTCTTTGTAGCACAATGGCTGACAAATCAAGCAAGCCAGCAAAACGATTATCCACCGATTCCACCAACTCTCATGAGGGGGCTATGGCAGGAGAAATAAGTGCTCTGGAAGAGGCCTTTAGGAAATTTGCCGTCCACGGTGACACAAGAGCCACAGGAAAAGAAATGCACGGGAAGAACTGGTCAAAGCTGTGTAAGGACTGTCATGTGATAGATGGGAAGAACGTAACAACCACAGATGTTGACATTGTCTTCAGTAAAATCAAGTAAGTTCTTTTCTGCCATAATTTCCTTGTCTTCCCCACAATGTTTTGGAGATACCATCCAAATTTACCTTCTGTTGCTTACAGATGTTGTGAGACACTGTTTGTTGTTGTCAAAATTGGTCTCTTTCTTGTTCCTTTACAAAATTTTGTTGCTTTGTCTAAAGATATGGCCTTCAGCTTCTGACCTGCTATCTTAAATTGACTTCAGTTTCACAGATGTTGTGGTACAAAGAGGTGTAATGTGATCAGGACAAATGCAGGCTATTCCAAGAAACTGCAGTAAGTGCTGCTGGTGTTTCCTGAAGGATATCTGAATGAAGTCAGGCTAATCTTGCCAAAGCTTGCCCTCAGAGCACTGAGGCTAAGGTGGGATGTGTGCTGAAAGTCAATGTTCTAGCAACAGTCCTGATGTCCAGCATAACACCAACTCAGGTTTGAAGTGTAGAGCCATGCCAAGCTGATGGTGAATTTGTGGTGGAGACCCATGGCTGTGATAAGTTGGCTAGGATTGTTTTGGTGTTGTGCACTTACTCTTGTGGCCAGACTGGAGCTGTAATGAAACTTCTTCCTCAGGCTGAAAACCTTGGCAGGTTTGGTCAGAAACCCATCAAATCTAAAAGAAGATATGAATCTGTTTCTGGCACATTCTGTATGAAGCCCAAATAATTATTTTAATTTTTTTTTGCCTTGTGTGCAGAATTGGATTATTTCACCTTCCTCTGGTATCTGATACAGTTTTCTGTCTTTTCTGCTTTTTATTACCCCAGTAACTGTTTAAATTGTCTTACACCTCATTGTGTTGAGGGACATGCCTTTTAAAGGAGTCCCTTAATTGTACTTGTAGCTTGTAGGAACACTTACTTGGCTTGTGCTCTCAACTGCTGCAGTGTAATTCTGGGGAGGACATGGAAAATGAGTGCTTACAAGGGAGTTGGAAAGGTCTTGCTACAAGCACTGACCCTTTTGAGGGCATCAAAGTGGAGGAAGGCAGAGAAGAAAAGACCTTTAATCTTGAAAGTTGTCCGGTGTAATATACACAGTTAGAGTGACTTATTTGATTGATTTCTTTCTTTGTTTCTTTTCTCCTTCAGTCTAGGCAATTGAAGACACTATATATGCACACTCCCATAGTCTTGTTCTTGTATCAATGCACTTTCTCTTTGAGTCCCTCATGTTTTCTTGGAAGTTGTGTTGTCAGAATTAGATACACTATCAGTGAACTGGCTTATTTGAAATGGGTGTTTAGGTTGTAGGGTTTTGTATCTTTCTTGATCTATGATAGGCAATGCTGGCATTTATTTTCAAATTTTCTTTGACTTTCATCAGCTTAAAATTTTGTCTTACTACTTCCTTTAATGATAGATACAATCTTAGTGCTACTTTCTCTTACCAGTTTATGGGCAAGCTAGTGATAGGACAAGCCCATGATATGGCACAAACAAATGTGCAGCATTATCAGATATAAAGAAGTGTCAGTTTTGGTGACTGTTGGGGTGGGAGGAACCCAGTCCTGTTTCACATGAGTGATTTGTGAGGTGGTGGGTACCTGATGCTCCTGGCAGTGTCAACATATGCCCTCGCTGCTGTTCAGCAGCCCCAGCTCAGCTCTTGTCTCCCTCTCTGGGGAAGGAGTGCTAGCTGGCTCAGCAGTTTCTCAGACCTCTCTCCCGTGACCTCTGTTAAGTGTTGTCATTTCTCTTTGAAGAAGCACGCTACCTTTTCTTCTATCTAACATGTAATAGTTTAGAAGATAACTGCATCAAATGCAAAGTTATTTTGGTCCTAATTGTTTATCGATTATTTGCTCATTCCTCAGCCTGTACATAAACATGTATTTTATATATTCTTCTCTTTTTCAGTTATTTTATTTTTAAATTACATTTCTTAAGTAGCAAATGGGAAAATCTACAATAGCTGAGATTTGCTTTCTTAATTAGGAAGGTCTGATTTTTCAAGTGTATGCTTTCACTAGGTATGCGTCCACATTTTCTTAAATGTTGGGGTTTTGTGAGTTTTTTATGTTTTTATGTTTTTACTCCTGAATGCATGTGTCAGCAATTCTTTTTAGTCTAGATCACATTTATTTCATATGTAGTATTTTATGTTTTAACAGGAGAAGATTTAATGGCTGTAGTAACTCAAGTGTTAGCAATATGCTTTAACTTAGGAGGGTTAGGCATAGCCTGAGTATACAGGATTTCTCAAGCATGTTCAGACAGCTACTTTTCCTTGCTCTCTGTTTTGCTCCACGTTTAACCCTAAGCTCAAAGATAATGGTAGATTTGGTAACACATCAAAGCAGTCACAGTCACAAAATAAACTCTTCTGTTTTGCAAGCAGCTCTTCCAAGCACAGCACTAAGGCTTTTGACAACCCAAGTTTTTCCCCACCTGTGTTAAATGTAAAACCTTAAACACTGTAAAAGAATCTCCAGCTCCCCTGAAAGTGAAGAGTGCTGCTTCCATGCCTACTGCTTATGGGTATCAGAGGGATCTGTGCTTCACTTGTTGGTTTTGGGTTCTTGAGCTAAACTGTGTCTCATAAGATGGACTTGAGCTTGGGATTCTTATGGCCAGCGAAAAGTGGTGGTTCAGCGAGATGGGGCTGGTGGATTTTGGCAGCTGTAGGCTGGCCAGGGAACTTAACAAAGATAAGATGTGTTTGTCATACCCAACTACAACTGCTATCTAGCATTGTGTTAGAACTTTCAAACATATTTTCTGCTGGTTCTTACTGGGAAGTCACCATATTTATTTAGAAGGGTCTGTTTTCTCGCCAGTTGTGCTTAGAGTTTATGACAATGGCACATGTTGTTCAGACATTAGGAAATAATTAATCTAGTAGAAATGTTCTTTGGGTTTATGAGTTACTGTGTATACAGCCCACGTTTGTCATCTTGCTAACTTTTCCAGGCTTCATTTATTATTCTGCTACAGATACTGGCAACATAGGTAGTTGCTGATAGTCAGGGTAAAGTGAGAAGAAATTTAATAAGAGATATGGTTACCTAAGAGCTACTGAAAGATAACGTTTTGTTCTCTGATTGGTAACTTTCTCTGCTCCAGGAGGCGTTTTATCTCTGAATAATGAACATTTTTTTAGGCTTAACACCCCCTCTCCCCACCTCTGCCAAACCAGGTGAATGAAACTGCTGAAGGTTTTAAGTAGTCTTTGATACTTTGTTCAAGGCTGGGGCTCTGTGTCTGTCTTTCAGAGATTAGTTCATTTAAAGTTAAGTTCAATGTTGTCATAAAGACTGAAGAAATTCCAGTGAGCCTTTGGTACAAATAAGAAAATAAGGGTGAAATGCTGTTTTCCTTCTGTGTGAGGATGTCAGGTCAGACTGAAATGTAACTTGTCTATTTTTCTTGCATAAAAGGTCCAGTGAAGACCACGTGTGAACAACATTTATATGCACTTTAGGATAAGGAGGAACAGTCTAATGCAAAGAATCCACAGTAGTATTGCTAGAATTGCATTCTTTGGTAAGAAAATAAACAGATTGAGTGATCTCTTCCCATCCTGCAAGTATTTTTGTTTAACAGTAATTTGTACATTCTTAAGGGTTTCATAAATCCTTCCAATTTGGTGGATTGTAAAAGAAGTTGTTTAAAAACTGATTTACTAGATTCTTTTTCTGTCTTCTTTTTTGCTTTTCTATTTTAAAAAAACTTTCTACTGCCAATGCAGAAAATACAAGAAAGGAAGAAACAATGAATTTTGCAATAGAATTACTTGAAATGAAAAGCCACTTGTGAGAGTAGCCATGTGTATGAGTATGTATAATTTGCATCCCTGGAGAGCAGAGGAAAAACACCTGCATTTATGCCAAATATTTGGATTGCATTAATACTGTTGGGATAGACTACAGTTTCTATAATAAGTAGAAGAGTAAATTTTTTTGAGATTATAAAACCTGTAATAAGGAAATCTCTTACAATATTGTTAACTTGTTAATATAGCTAGTAAAGCAAAAGAAACTGTGAAGAGTGAATTACAAAGTTCTGCCATATCTTACAGGATGAATTCTGTGAAAAAATGCAGCAAAACAACAACAGAGTAAATAACTGAATAATACAACCATGCAATAACTGCAGGAATCTTTTTTTGTAGTTTCACAGTTAACACTTGAGGTGTTGTGCTCCTTTCTTTGTATGTTCATTGGACTGCATACAGCAGTTGCAGGTTAGATTTTAATTCCAAAGCTAGTTGCTTGCCTAAAGTTATGCAAAACTCTCTTTTGCTGATTAGTACTAGGATAACTTTTTCTCTTTAAATGGCAAAAATGAAGCAACCTCTTCTCTGCAAAACCTGCTCATACGATTGTTAAAAAAAAGCCTGAAAATACTTCATAGGAATTTTTTAACTGATCCATATATTCACTGCCATACTTGAAGACCAGGAAAAGCCACAGTCATACTCTGTGAGAATGGAAGTTTTCATAAATTACTGTATCTGAGGTTTTTGTGACAGGGGCAAAACGAACATTCCCCCTTTCTTTTTGGTAATGATATCTTCAGTTTCCCCATAGCTCAGGCTTCCACTAAAATATAGGGGTTTAGTATAAATATCTGAGTAATGTCAGATCATTCTAAGCATTAATTTTTCACATACAATCTGAACCTTATATAGGCATCTTGCTTTTATATTTTCCAAATGAAGAGTGAAAATGCAATCTGGGCCTACTGAATTTAGAGGTATACAGTTTACAGACATGCAGTAGCATTTGAAGATGGATGGTTGTCACGAGAGTGGGAATTCCATGGGTATGTTTTTACTAGCTGAAATACTTGCCTGCCTTCTTGGAAAATTTCTTCATTAAATGACTGTTTTTTTTCTGGTACTCTTCCAGAGTTGCAAAAGTTTGTGGTTTGTGTGTCTTGTACTGTGCTTGCAGAGTGCAAATATGGATTTAGTGAATCTTGTTGCCTTGGAGAAGGCAGGATCATTGGTGATACAGGAGAAGGGCACTGAAGGGTTCTGTATTTGGTATGAAAAGCAACATGTGGCTGCATTCTTCTTATTCCAGCAGGACAGTGAGACACAGCAGTCTAAGGACTTAGGGATTTTTGTATTAAGGAAAGCAGAATACCCAAGAATAATAGATGCTACTGATTTCTGACCAACATTCTGGCATGTTTCCTTGGGAACTTATATTTCTTTATTTATTGGGGTCAACAACTGCTCTGAGAAATTTGATATGTTAGTTATGCCATACACATACTCCACTTGTTGTATGTAGTTAACATGGTAATAGTAATAGCCCTGATATAAATACCTCTGCTCTTATTTTAGAAGTGTTACCACTCAGCACTGCAAGAATATGTTCTAAGCACTGCCATAAAACTGCTAATTCTATGACATTATTAGATAGAAAAATAAAAATATTTCTGTTTACACTGGCATGTTACTATGGTTGCAGGCAGGACTGGCTGACGTCAGGCCTTGGATCCATTGTGAGCATTTATTTAGGTAGTTGTCTCCATGGAAACATTTGTTTGTTTTGATGTTACTATGTGTTAAATTTTAAACAAATTTTTGTGGTTCTATACTGGATTGTTATTGAGGACTAGTTAAGCTACAGAAGCTTTGTAAATATACCTTATTCCCGCCCTCTAAAATATTCTTGGTAAAAGATCAAGTAAAAGTATAATTGTCCTCTGAAATTCCATTAATAGTTCCTGATGTTGCTTTGACATGTTTTCTTGTTGCTGAGGAAGCCATGTATTCTAAAGGCCAGAAAACTCTCCTCCATCTTTTTGAGAAAGGAAGGTTTTGTTCCCATGGAGAATCTTCAAACACACTTTATTGTGCCCTGGCTTTTGAGCAGTCCCACCCGTCTGTCCTGGCTGCGTCTTGCCCACTCTGCTCTTTAGCCTGGTTCCCACAGCCTGGATCAGTCAGGTCTCTACAGGAGTGCTTTCACCTGACACCAGCTGGGCCTTAATTCTGCCGTGGTTCTCTGTTGCTGCAAGGCTGTGGAAGAATTGAGATGGATAATGTTTGCTCTGAGAAGCTGGCAAGAAAACTCCTGGCAGGAATGAGTACATGCTTTCCCTATTTGTCAACTGTAATGTAATTGTTGTCTTTTCTTTGTATTGAATGATTACGATGCTTCTTGCTTTCTTAATATGTTTGAGAAGACTAGTACTTTGACACCTGAGCTCATTCAAAATAAATATCTATCCATGAGGTTTCTCTGAAGTAAATTGTTTTTAGCAGAGATTTAACTGTAGCCTCTCTTAAATTTTTTAAATATGTAAATAGGTATGAAGCGCTCTTTATATATAAATGAAGCACATAGCAGTTGCAAGATGTGTTTTATGTCCCTACAGAATAGATCCTTTTGATAGTAACATAGAAAAGGATTTGAGTAGTTCTACTTTCTGCATAAAGTAGCCATAGCAGTTACTGTTGTACTTGTGTACTTTAGTATGTCTGCATCAGGAAATAAGCTTTGAGTGGATATAGACCAATATGCAGAGCATAATCTGTGCTAATAAAGGTCAGGCAAATTGTGAAGTTGTACTTTTATAGATAGAAAGTGTTCTTTAGCACATCTTCTGTATTTTAATTGAAATTCAGATACCATTGTCTCTCTTGTCCAAAAAGCCAAATGTAATGTTGCCATTTGCACTTTATCCTTCAAAAGCTTTTTATCTAAAAAAACAAAGCAGCCCTTCTCCACCTTCTGCCAAGAGGCATAAATTCTAAACTAAAGCAGTGATTGAATATGAGAAGAAAGATTGCTTTAAATTCACTTGCCGTTACTCAGCCTTGTTTTGTGCATGTGTAATTCTGTACCCCTAACGATGTATGTTGATTATGATTTTAAAAACACCATTTTGCGTGAGCAGACATCACATGAAAACCTATAGATACAGTGGTGGGTGATTCATTTCCCAGCTGATACGGAATGCTGCATGATGTCGTAGACAGTGCTATATATAGCAGCTTGCTTGGTATTTGCCACACTTCGTGGCATATTCCACTTGTGTGCTACAAGAACTTCTAGAGGCTTAGAGTAGAAGTAGGTATTTTTGAGGTTTTTTGCAGGTCAGCCTAATTTCATCATATTGCACCATTATTTAAAACTGCCTGTTTTTGGTTTATAAAAGCAGCTATGTGAAATCTGGGTTGATTTTAGTGATTAGGAAGCATTTTCTAGACTGTTAAATATCAACGTAGAGCTTGATCTCATGGATTGAAATAGAAGATGATAAAGATGTAGAGGATGAGGCAGCCTGACCTGCAGCAATCAGGTGACTGTAGAGTTTAGGATCCTGAGAGGAGTGATCAAGACAAATAGCAAAATTACAGACCTAAACAGAAGGGCAGATCTTGGCCTGTTCACAGTTTCTCATTGGAAACTGCCCTAGAGAGCAGAGGCAGTCAGGGGAGCTGGTTGGTCTTCAAGGCAGCTTCATTGGAGCACAAGAACGATCCATTCCCATGTGCAGGAAGATGAGCAAACATGGCAACAGGCTGTCAAGGATGTACATGGAGCTTCTGACTGAGCTCAGCCACGAGGAGGAGGTACACAAGAGGTGGAAGCAAGGAGAGCTTATGTGGGAGGAATATAGCCCATGCATGAAGAAACAGAGTGAGGAAAGCCAAGGTTCAGGCCTGTCAGCATAACTTCAGTCCCTGTGGAGGTTGTAAAGCAAATACTTCTGAAAGTCCTTTCTCAACACACAAAGGGCAAGAAGGTGATTTGGAGCAGCCAGTGTGGATTTGCCAAGGGCAAGTCATGCCTGAGTGACCTCATTACTTTCTCTGAAGAAATGACTGGCACTATGGCTAAAGGGGTGTAGTGTACATTGATTATGGCAAGGACTTGACCTCAGTCACATTATCATCATTTGGGGAGCTTTGGGCTGGAGAGCAGGCCAACAGTCCAGGAGGCACCTCTAGAGTTGGTGGTGGTATCAGTGTCATGGTTTAACCCCAGTTGGAAAATGAATATCCCACAGCTACTCTCTCACTCTTCAACAGTGGGATGGGGAAGGGAGTCAGAAGGGTAAAAGTGAGAAAACTCATGGGTTGAGATAAAGACAGTTCAATAGGAAAAGCAAAAATGGCTCACACAAGCATGGCAAAACAAGGAATTCATTCACCACTTCCCATGGGCAGGGAGGTGTTCAGCCATCCCCTGGACAGCAGGGCTCCATCGTGTGCAATGGTGACTTGGCAAGACAAACACTATCACTCTGAATGTCCCCCCCCCCCTTCCTCCTTCCCCAGGCTTATATGCTGAACATGATGTGATATGGTATGGAGTAAATGGTGGATTAGTTGGGATCAGTTCTCCTGGCTGTCTTTCTTCCCTACGCCTTGTGCACCCCCAGCCTCCTTGCTGGAGGAGCAGTAGGAGAAGCAGAAAAGGCTTTGCTTCTGTGTAAGTGCTATTCAACAATAACAAAACCATCTCTCTATTATCAACACTGTTTTAGTACAAATCCAAAACACCTCTTTGTACTTTTCACTGTGGAGAAAACTAATTCTGCTCCAGCCAAAACCAGAACAGATGAACAAACCTTTGAATGTGAGGTGACAGCAGTCATTGAATGAGTTGTGGCAGCAAGGAAGGATAGCTACATCCTGGGCTGCACGAGGCAGTAGGTGGCCAGGAGATCTGGAGAAGCAATCCTTGCCTTTGACTTGGGCCTGTGAGACTGTGTCTGGAGTATTGTGCCCAGTTTGGGGTTGCCAAGTGCAAGAAAGAGACTGATACACTGGACTAATCCCAGTGCGGGGCCACCAAGAGGGTCAGGGGCCTGGTTGTGGTATATGGTGACCTGTGGAAGAAAAATAATGAACTTTCTTTATGTTCCAGTACAGACAATAGAAATTAACTACTTGTTCTTAAGTTAGAGAATTTTATATGAAAAAAGTGTGTGTGTGTGTATATGTATGTTTGTTGTTTGGCTCCTAAAATACAGACATGAGCTAGAAATCCTCCATCTGGTAAAGAGGATTATTATACTACAGCTGGTGTAGTTAACATATATTTAATCTGCCTATGTGTATCAAGCTACTAAAAGAATTAAGATGCTGTCTGTTTATGATGTGATGTTGGTGAGTGGAAGCAGGCTGCGTTTGATGCAGTTTTTATATTCAACTTTTTTGTTTGTTTGCTTTTCATTGAAAAACCAACAGTGGGTTGACTTGGGAGGGCCTAATGAATGTGTTCTTTCCTTGTCTAAAAGTTTAGGAGGTCTATTTTATGACTGAAGTGGAAGAAGTCTCATTAAAGACTGGTTGTAACATTAAATTGAAGAAGGATTGAATAACATCCCAGCTAAAAAATTTGTGTTATCTTCCCCTTTCTGTTTTGTCTTCACCACCGATAAGAATGTAAAACTCGTCCTCAGATAAGTCTTGGCACATTGTTTTCAATTTTGTGGAAGGCTGTGGTAACCAGGCTTTTACATCCCATGATTTGTAGTGGCTTCAAGTGTTCAAATGCTGGAGAGCAGGACTTGGGGGCAAATCTTAGAGAGGAGGAAAGGGGCCCTTGTAAATGCCAAGTGGGCAACACCTGATCTGTCCTTAAGGCTGGGCATTACATGGTCTCATCTGGATGGAGTTAGATCTGGGCCAGGCAGGTTTGACATATTAATTTGAATTTGTTGCTGGAAGTGATGTCACATACAAGGCACTGTCTTGATGTCTTTTGCTCTGTCTGGTGAGAAGGTCTGGGTGCTGTCTGTAGAGTTTGGACTTGCAGTGTTACATGAGCTGAGTGGAACCTCCTTTGAAAGTCATCTTGAGCATTAATTAAAGTGGTGTTACTTCTTAATTTTCTGGTTTTATTGGAGTGGTGTTGTTTATCAGTTTCTTCTGTGTGTGTGTGTGTGTCTGTGCATGTGCTAAAGTGAAGGAACATGAATGAAATGCCAGTTTTCCTTTGAAGCTTAATATCTATTTCTAGGTTTCTGTTGATTTTTACTGCATGTGCATGCATTCCCATGAATTTAAAACTAAAATAAATATAATTTTGGTATGGAGTTCTGGTATAATCCCCCTCCAAGAAGGAAAAGCTTTCCCTTTGAGATTTTTGTTCCCCTTTTNCTGGGAAAAAGTGAGGAAGAGGGGTTGTGATCTGTGTAAAGGTTTAGCTTTACAGCATCTAGCTTTGGAACAAGTCTTACTAAAGAGTGGTTGTAACATTAAATTGAAGAAGGATTCAGCAACACCACCAATAGAAAAATAAGGTGATGTCTCTACTGTCTTCCCTATTCTGTTTTGTCTTCACCACTAATAAGAATGTAAAAATCATCCTCAGAGAAGTCTTGGCACATTGTTTTCAATTTTGTGGAAGGCTGTGGTAACCAGGCTTTTACATCCCATGATTTGTAGTGGCTTCAAGTGTTCAAATGCTGGAGAGCAGGACTTGGGGGCAAATCTTAGAGAGGAGGAAAGGGGCCCTTGTAAATGCCAAGTGGGCAACACCTGATCTGTCCTTAAGGCTGGGCATTACATGGTCTCATCTGGATGGAGTTAGATCTGGGCCAGGCAGGTTTGACATATTAATTTGAATTTGTTGCTGGAAGTGATGTCACATACAAGGCACTGTCTTGATGTCTTTTGCTCTGTCTGGTGAGAAGGTCTGGGTGCTGTCTGTAGAGTTTGGACTTGCAGTGTTACATGAGCTGAGTGGAACCTCCTTTGAAAGTCATCTCAGGCATTAATTAAAGTGGTGTTACTTCTTAATTTTCTGGTTTTATTGGAGTGGTGTTGTTTATCACTTTCTTCTGTGTGTGTGTGTGTCTGTGCATGTGCTAAAGTGAAGGAACATGAATGAAATGCCAGTTTTCCTTTGAAGCTTAATATCTATTTCTAGGTTTCTGTTGATTTTTACTGCATGTGCATGCATTCCCATGAATTTAAAACTAAAATAAATATAATTTTGGTATGGAGTTCTGGTATAATCCCCCTCCAAGAAGGAAAAGCTTTCCCTTTGAGATTTTTGTTCCCCTTTTATAGTCAGCTCTATGTTCTCATTTTTGCAAAGGTTGTTGGTGTT
>VXBX01009309.1:118897-157362 GCA_013400415.1 Scytalopus superciliaris | reverse complement strand
TGATGATGATGATGATGAATTATCAACTGCCACTACATTTAGCTCCTGCTCCAAACCAGAAATAGGAGGCTCACACTTTATTCTAACAGCTGTTTTGTCATTACTTTTCATCTAATTATTGACAGGAGGTGCTAAATAATCCAAAAGTTCTTTTATTACCATTAAATGTCAAATTTTACTTTGCAAACACAAATAGATCCTATAATATACCAGATCCTCTAATATACCTCCAAAGAGCATGCAATGAACACAGAGGTTCCAATTTATATTGTGCCTGATGGTCAAAGCCCACCAAAATGTTTTAAGTATTTTGTTTTCTTCACTACTATCAGTTGAACTGACTTCTCGCTTTCAGAGAAATTTAGGAATCAGACTTACAGAACCTCTTGTTCATTTGCTCCAAAGTGGTCACTGAAGTCTGACAGGCAGTATTTCTTTGTACGTGATCGCTAAAATTGAACTAACATGGGCTGAAACTGTGACTTGAAAAACAAAGTAGCAATACAAAACTAAATGAAAAATAATTAATTTCTGAACCGAGATTAAATCACCTTCAAGGAAAGCCTAGAAGCAGCTATTTTAACATTCACATTAATTCTTCTGAATTGCATTTTAAATTTCAGGGTAGCGTGAAAAAAAGCTCTGGGATATTAAAATAATTTTTAGGACATGCAATCTTATAAGTCAATTTATTTTCTCATTTTTATCACTGTAAATTTAGAGCAGCCTCACTAGGAAGTCAGGAGTCACTCCAAGCTCATGTTGATGTGAACTAGAGTAAAATGTAGTCCCATTAACCTTCCCTTCCTTGATTTGTCCCTTAAAGAGCAGCAAAGACTACAGGAAATTAAAGAAATTATGCAGTGAATTATACTTCCATAGGACTCTGAAAACGTGTCATTTTCAAAATAAAAAGTAGCTGCTGTTAATTTTCTGCTCTGTTTAGAGGTCATTCAGAATATGAGTGCTGGGAGCTGAAGAATAATCTTTTTTATAAGCCCTTGAACTCTCAAGATGACCATGAATAATCGCAACTGAGTATATAATCACACATGAGTATACATATAGCTGTGGATATATTCCCATATATGGGACTTTGGAGGATGGAGCTAAAAGACTGTAATCCACCTTCGCCATCACCTAGTTTGATGTTTATGTGGATAACACACCTGTTTGTATCTCCCTAACACTGCAACTTAAACTAGCTCTGATTTATTTTGAATCATTCAAAACATTGCTCCCTCCAGTCTAAATTAATTTTCATCAATGTCAAGCCTTGTTTGCATAATCAAGCAAAAACTAAATTTTACAGTTGCCATGACAAACCAATAATTGGCTTTGTTTCATTAGCAGAATTATTCATCAGTGATTTATTAATGTACCATGGCTGCCTATAGCTCCTCCCTTCTAACCACTTCCTAAACAGTCTCCTGCCAGACATTATGCTAAAATTTGCTTTCCAGACTCAGAGTCATACTCCTAACTTCTGTGTACTTGATTGTGCAGTTTTCATTTAACTGATTTGGAATGAAGGACACCCATACAACCCCTACTTCCTTCGGCATACACTCTTCTTCCTTTCTCCTTCTCTCACACACAGTTATAACAAATGTCCTGGGAAGACAAATTTTTAAAGCTCCATTTGGAGGTGTTTTTATCATATACTTATGTAAATATCTTCCCAAACATATATTTTGAAAAAAAACATAGCAATTTTTTTCTAATTTCAATAAGTCATCCACTCACCATGGAGTAATATAAGACAAGTACGTGAAGGATTTTAAGTACTCTGGCTACAGACAGCAACCAGGAATATGGACTTAGATTGTGAAACTTCCTTTCATTTCATCAACTATCCACTCCCAGCTCTGGTGATAGAGAAGAACTGATTGGCATTAACATTTTCCTGTTCTGCTTGCAAAGAGAAGTAGGCAGTATGTGTTGGATATTTTTATGGATACACAGACCTTCTATCAGAGTGGAGCATTCATAAACCATGACAGCTATTTCTACAGGTTGGCAAAGCAAAGAAGATTGAATATATAGCAACTGAAATTGAGGTTTGTAAAGAAACTTTGTGGAGTGTTGTTCAAATAAAGAAAGGTCCAATGGCTATTTGCACTGGCTTATTCCAAGGATAATTATTTTTTCCCTTTCAGTTATGAATTCTCCTTAGAAACACAATAGAAAATTTGGTTTTTTTTTTCCTTATTTCCGTAAGGGTCATGTATAAAATTGAGAATGACAGCCCACACTTTTATGTAATTGCCTTTTATTAAATGCAAAAGCTTCGCACAAAGAGTCTACCACACAGAGAATACTAATCTCATTTCTCAAACCCTAGGCAATAGTGCTTCTGGTCACAAAAAGAGACATTACAACATATTTAAAAGTTGTACTGATAAATATTAATGACCATTAAATTACCAAAGATGTTTCCTGGCATGACACACACAACTCTTGTCTCTTCTGGCAATGGCACTGGAGTGTTCCATACAAATGCTGCTCCTGGAAGCAAGATACTTTTGCTTTCTGATGCAAATATGGGGTTTGTGCTTCAAAGACATCCAAAATCACCCTATGGATGGCTCTGAAGTAATTAATTGTGCCACAGAGATTACTGCCTCCTTACCCTTATTTATCAGATTTCCATATGGTGTCTAAGAATTCACACTTGTGTGTTAGTCACAAACAGACATGTAAATATTTCTTGGAAATGCCTCAGGAGGAGATTTACCAAAGGATCTGCAGGCACCCCTTCTCCACTGATGCTGCCTTGCTTCTCTTCTTGCCCTTCCCTTCCCCAGAGCCTGCTGCTGAAGGGATTGGGAAGTTTATGAGCACTGTGACAGCACTGCACTATCTGATGAAGCAGATGAAACCCAGATTTGTGATATTGTAGGATGTATCTGGTGACTGTACAAGCAAATTACTAACTGCTGTCTCTGATACATTGATCTCAGTTTTAAGTATGTTGCCAGATTTTCATGGTTGGCACACTCAGAATAAATACTAACTTTGGGTAGAACTCATCTGCTTTTACAATAAGTAAATAAGAGTCAGATTTTGTTTCTAAAAAAATTATATCCACACAGTGCTAGTTTTGCTTCAATGCTTAGATGATGTGGTTCACGTGCAAATGTTGCAAAGCCCCTGTAAAAAGTAATGCTAATTTTCAGAAGTGTCCTTCTTAGCAGGACAAAGGATGAGGAGAATATGAAAGGAGAGTTTCAATCTCTGCTTAGCTGGAACACTACGGAGGAAAATTAAATGATCCTGAAGTTTGGAAGTGAGTGTGCTACAATGTGACTCTGGCAGACTGTATTGTGGATTGCAGGAGCACTGCCAGTCTGAGTTGACTGCTCCTCTCCAGCTCTTGAAACATTACCTTGACAGGAAATTTCTGCTGTCTTTCAAAACAAATTGAAAAATTAAAGCAGAACAAGAAGCAATGTGGAGAGGGCACAGTGGATGACGTGGTGGGGGGAGAAAAAAGGGAATGAGAGCACAAGAGGTGAGAAAGGCTTTAACTGTTCAAAGGAATTGTTCTTTTCACCTTTCCGCTGCAGTGAGGTTGTCAAGGATCATAGCTATGTATCAACATGCACAAGTCACCTCAGTTTTGACACTTCCTATTTTTGCAGACCTTTTGATATTGAAACACTAATAACAGACCTTTTAATGTGGAGTTCAGCATGTAATTCTGATTTCCAGCTCTTTAAAGATCAGAAGTCTGAGTTGTTTTGAGGAATCCTTTCATTAAGGATTCTTTCCTGATTTGTATATACAGAAGTGTATTTACATTTATATGCTGTCTTTTCTATATGCTACTAGTCTGAGTATACATTCCATCTTTGCTAGACAGAAGTCATACAGTGTGATTTTCATTTACTGTAAACTTAATAACAAACCTAATTGACAGCAAACAAACAAACAAACAAATAGTGGGGGTCAAGGATGCTATGAATCAAAAAGCCTGAGAGAAACCAGTGTTCAGAATACTGATTTCTGATAAACACTAATAGCATTAAAATATCTCTCAGTCTGACATTTGGCTGAAAGTTGTGTATTGATCGTACTGAAACGATTTCACAAACCCTTGCTGAGAGAGGCAGTGCTAATCAAAATGAGAATGAAAATCTTTAACAGGAATTTCATCTTTTCAGAAAATGTAGAATTATTGTTTCTTCTACAAGCTTTTAATTATTTCTAAATTATCAGCAGTCTTTTGACAATGAAGGAGGTTGGTCTAAACACAAAATAAGAGACCTTTGCTAAATGAAGGAAACATACATTATTGCAAGCCTGTATGGACCATGCAGGATGAAGAACATGTAGTTACAAATGACAGAGCGAATTAACCAGTTTGATAAAACATGTGACAGCTCCCTGGATTTGCTCACTACTTTACATAATTACAATAGCTCTTCAACAATGTCACTCTCCATAGATCATTTTGCAGTCATTTTCCCGAGGCACATTATTTCTTGCTGCTTTTCCAATTTAATTCATTTATCTTATTCCTATTTAATCAAGTTTACTCTTTTTTTTTCCTTATCCTTAATCACCACCTACTATTTCATGTAAGCCAGTCCTACGAATTCATGACAGTCATTTCGGGAAAACAGAAATGTGAAGCTCCACTTACATAAATATCATACACGAACCAGCAGACCTGCAGGTGTGCTCCTGCTTCCTGAGGAAACAAAGCCCTGTGCTATCATTTCCAAAACTGGATCATAAACCTATGCACTTAAGTGGATAAGCATAAACCCAAACTGCTGATTCAGAAACTCTGAGTCACTCTGTAATTGCTGGACCTCCTAGGGCACACAGAAAGCATGTGGACCTAAATTCTTCATCCAGCCCAATAGTGCTGCCCCATCTGCCAACTCTGGGTCTTCAGAGTACTCTGGACTAATTTTCTGCCTGCAGGGAAACAGAGGGCTGACGGTGCGGGTATGTCACATAGCAGGAGAATACATCATGATGGCAATGTACCTCCCCATGAATTCCCAGGAAATGTCAAGGTAATTCCGGGGGCTCCTTTTGCAGTATTTCTGCCACACAACTGCAGTACACCCACTTCCAGTTTTGTGACAGTTATTTAACACCCTAGGATCTCAAGCCAGCATGATTTCCTTTCAGGTTATAATTACCTTGCAACTGGCTTTGTTTCTATCTAACAAAAGGCAACTTTTATAAAAGGAGTCCTTGTTCACAGCGATACTGTGTGCTGAACAGGTTATGGTCTCCTTCTGCTTGCCTGACACTGCAAAACAAAAAAAGAAGCTGGGGCAGAACTTCGCATCTTGGAAGACGTCTTATACTTGGTACAAACAAATACTGAAATTTGTTAAACCCAGATGCAGTATTAACTAAAAAATAATCTCCATATACCACTTGCCTAGATTTAACACGAACTCCTTTTTTATTTAGATGCAGCATTTTTCAAATTCACAAACTATTGGCTAAACATTATTTCCTAAATTGCAGTTATCCATAGGCTGGGAACTTCATAAAGTGAAATAATTAACTGGTCTTATTTGGAACAGACAAGCTAGCCCTAACATTCCATACATTAAATGGGAAAAAAAACCCAAAAAACCAAAAACACCACAAAAAAGCCTGACAGAAGAGAAGGACAATGGGAAGAGTAAATAGGAGCAAGTTTCCAAGAACTCGCTCAGTATTCTTCTTATGTGTTGTCGTGGATATGCTCTGGATTGCTTGGCACCATACATAATGTCACCAGCTTTCCTGCCAGAAATCCCAGGGCTCAGAGACCCTGCCAGCTGAAAACTTGTCATATGAATTGCTGCTTGAAAATTATCTTTATTAAAGGAAGTATAGTGATATAGCAAGCTAAGAAACATTAAGAATGCATTAAGAATGGCTGAAGACACTTGCAATTCTTCTCACTGTGCCCACATGGATTTGGAAATAATACCCAATATGTGCTTCATTGTGCAGCTGTCTGCTTTGTCTGTTCTTTATAATACCTCCACAAACACGTGTGAGTAGGGCACATCATAGCAAAAGTTGCAGCAAGTGCTACTTTTCATGACTGAATCTACTACAGAGGGAATGACCAAAGGGGTTGTAATTTAGAACATGCAACAACCTGAAAATGATGAAAATTTTAAAATATTTCCCTGAACCAAAAGAGTTCAGCTCCTACCTTAAAAATCTATGCAAAAATAGTGCAAAAATATGTGTCTGCTAGACTTAGAAGCTGCCCATAATAGGCAATTTTGATAATCTAATCTGCCTATTAGAATCTGTTTTACTTATTTTGCTATGAAATTGTGATTTCTTTCCCCCCTTAAACTACAAATCATACTGCCATATTTCACTCCTTTCTGTATTTTTTTCCTAAGGCTAACTTAAATAAATGATAAATACACCTATGACATGAATTTTGTCTGAACATTTCAACACAATTTCCACAGAATCATTCACTTCCTGGCAGCATTTCTTTCTGGCTTGGGCAGCTATTCAGCCTCACTAACTCTCCTATCTTCAAACTAGTGAGACCTTACTCAGCTTTTTTCAATCAAGTATCAAGAATAATGGTGCACAACAGGCACAACCCCAAAAACAGGTTAAATTCTGCCACCATCCCTGAAAGGCTCTGAGGAGCCTCAGATTTTTTTTGAAAAAGCATAAACCTGTGCTCAGCTAAGGTACTTCATACTTCAAAAACCTCTGAGATAGATTAAAAATAAAAGATTTATGTGTTAACATATTATTAATGTAACATATTGCACTATCCATATCATCATAATTTTCTTCTCAAAAATTAATTTAGCAATTTTTAAAAATAGTGAACAGAGGGCTGCCCTGAAAAATAAAGGCCTTATTCTTAGAGGTATCTCAGTAAATAAAGCAGAAAAGCTGAGTTAAAAAAAAATATTATTTTATAAAAAAGGAACTGCTTTGAAATGGTCTTTCATAGTGTATCACTGATTTGCTAAGGGGATCTACTGTCAGGGCATTTTGGCTTTCAGCTATTCTCACTGTGTTGTTTAAGTATTATAACCAGTTCTGATCTCATAGCATGAAGTGTAAACTTCAGATTTACAAGGAAATGAAATGTCAGAAAATGAAAAGGAAGTAGTAAAGCAAAGCATCCATCTACAGCAGGAAAATCCCTCTCAATCTATTTGCTTATAAATAAATAAATAAATAATTATGCAGAACTTGACACAATGTAACTTACACAAGATAGTTAAAAATAGAAACAAAACCCGGGTGAATTGCTTTATATTCAAACCTTTCCTTGAAGACTTCACTGACTCTATGAACTAATGTTAATCTGATTTTACTCAAACATCATCCATTCTGCCTTTAGAGTGAGTTTTGTACCAGTTAAACATCAACAAGTGGCCACACGCTAACAAACAGAGATACAGATGCTGCTCAGAAGGGTGGATGGTCATGATTTAGTGTGACATTAGATGCAAACTCAAATAGTGGAAAGGGGATTGAGCAAACAGAAAAGAAGGACAAGTGTCAGTACAATAAAATGACAGGATGTTATCTGGAAGGTTATGTCCTAGTTGTCCTACAGAAAATGAGAGTTGAAAGGCTGGAGGCAGGAAAAGGGTTCAGAATGGTGTGCATCTGAAAACTATTTGCATAGAAAAAATAGGGTCATTCAAGGAAAAGTCAAACTGATATACTTTAGTTTTGAACATTCCTGTACATTCCTTTATCATTTCTTAATCTTTTTTCAATCAGATTTGCCTTATATCTGCTTACTTTATACCAATCCAATGGCTTTTGACATCAAACTTGAGACAACATTCCATGCCACATTCAATCTCACAGTGTAGCTTTGCATTTCAACATCACTTGCTCCAAGCCTCACTTGCCAAGCCTCTTTCAGCCTCTGCCTCTGAGAATAAACTAGTCTTGGGACTGCCCAGGGCCTCCAGAGGGGTGACCGGGTGATTAACCCTCAGAACTCCAAAACACATTGAAGAAAAAACGAGGCTCTGGATAACACACTCACCTCTACATCGTTGATTCCCTCATATAATCATCCAAAAATACAAGCCTGGATGGGTGGCCTAAAACTCTAAGTAAAACAGCAAGGGGCTCTCTTTATTCAGCAGGCCTCATTTCAGTCTCTGTTGTGTGTATTTTGTGATTTTGTATTCACAGGTACTGAAACTACATGAAAAAGTTCATACTAAAATTTAAAACTGTTTTGCCAAATGTTACCCAGAAAGTATTGCTGGCCTTATCCTCTTGCACTTTACCATGCAGTGTCCGAGGCAGACAATACTTCTTTGTTCAATACTGCAAGCATTGCAACATCAGAATAAATTAAAAAAAACCCAAAAAGCAAAAAAGCCCCCTTGAAAATATCAAATCCAAACTGTGCTTGAGATCATGCTAATGTATACTATTAATCATTAAACTAATGCAGCATTAAACTGATTTATAGACTCAGTAAGTTGTTGTTAAAGTCTATTACCATTTTCATTTTTAGTTCTTCTAGCACTTCTTCATTTATTAACACAGTAAAAGTTTCTGTAAGATCTAACTGCTATTACCTGTATCTTAACATATTTGGCTTTTTTACATTTATCAAGGGCTGAGAATCTTTTTTTCACTTGTTATCCTGGGGTTTAAGTTGCTGTTTTACATTCTGAGCTGCAACTTCACCTCAATTCTGCACGTGAGAGTGTGTCTGGAAAGTTACTGCTTTCAAGCTTCAGCGGCACACTCAAAACTTTACAACCTCTCTCTTGAATTAGAACACTGCAACCTGTGTAAACAACACTGAGACAAACTTCAACTCACCAAGGCAAGAGTTACGGTCTTGTTCATTATCATATATGGCCATGCCCTGTTGTGGCAGCCTTCAGATGCGGCTTCATAACATTGATTTTCTGGACCCTGAAGAGGGAATGTGGAACATGAGGCACTTGAAAGAACAAGCCTTCACAGTCAGAGCTAAAACAAATCTATAGCAGAGCAGCATAGAAGTGGTTCTGAGATCATGTCAAATGTTGATTGGCATCCTGTGGTGCTTAAAAAGAAATTGGTTAAGTCTCACTGCAATTTCCAGAGCTGTAAGAGAAGCAAATTCTGCTTTTTCTTCAGTTTGATCAATGAGATATATGGGAAAACACAAGAATTGCAGCTTTCCCCTCCCCGCCCCCCCTCCCCCCCTCTTTATCTCCCCCACTCCCTCTCCTTCCTCTTCTATAACTACTGTATGGGTGGAATTTGACAAACTTGTCCATTTATCTTAGCCAGTAACTAGCTGTACTGGGCTAAGCTAGTTTGGAAAGCCAAGGTATACTGCTGTTACGATTGATATGCACCATATAAACAGGGGCCTTGGCATATGATTCTGGAGAACCAGCTGCATGCTGAGGCTCCAGGAACTTGTCTCTGCATGAGGAAATGTGCTGCAGAGGTGAAAAAGTTGGCTGTCAGCTGTTGGTTGCAGCCAGCCTGTGCTCAGTTGTGAAGCTCCAGACCAAGCTCCTCCACTTGGGTGCATCTCAGTTTGCAGATGATATTTTTTAGTTGCTTTAGTCAAAGAACAAGCTGTTGCCAACCTTCCTCTTCACTGCCAGCTATGCCTTCCAGCCTCCACCTTGTGTCAGC
Organism: Scytalopus superciliaris; assembly: GCA_013400415.1. Classification (NCBI taxonomy): domain Eukaryota; kingdom Metazoa; phylum Chordata; class Aves; order Passeriformes; family Rhinocryptidae; genus Scytalopus; species Scytalopus superciliaris. The sequence goes on along the minus strand of VXBX01009309.1, from coordinate 147,732 downwards.
TAAAATAGTAATGTAATTCTGGCATAATACAGGAGAAAAATACTATTAGCCTCTTCCCTGGGATGTGACTGCTCTCTATCCCATTGCCTTGAATACAACCACAGACGGACTGCAGTGAGGGATGTCCACTGTGAGAATCAGAAGAGTCTTCTGAGGCAAAGTCCTATCAACAGCAATGACAACAGCAAGACAAAAAACTATACTGTAAGATAAGATTATAAGAGGCACAATGGTACAGTACTTACTAATTGCACAGACAAGACAATGACTGTTCCCTGAAAAATTCTTATCTTTTTTGTATTTGCTTTCCCCCTACATTAATGCAAGCACAAAAGCTTTCCAATTCTTTTTGTAGGAAGATTGGAAGTATGAGAAACTACACTGTGCATGACTGCAGGCCACTAGAGGACAATGGAAACTTATCTCCTTTGTCAACTTGGTTTGCAAGTTTGGGACATGCCCTGTCTCCCTTTAAGCAGGCTTTCCATGCTGCACAAAATTAGTGACTGTATTTTTAACCTGTTTTGTTTTACGTTTCTCTGACTCTGAAGATACAGCAAAGAACACATACAGAAAAAGAAAATGAAAACTCGTTGAGTTTGGTGGCCTTTTTGTCTCCCTATCTAGTTCTTCTTGTCGGCTGCTTTAAGGGCTTTATCCAGTTCTTTAGAGTGCCTCTTCCTCCTTACTCTTTAAGTTTTCATATGGGCATTTCCATCTAAACATGCCACTACTTCAGTTTTTCCTTACACCAATGACACTGAACAAATGGTTCACTCCTCAAGTAATCATCAACCTTTTAAAAGTACTTATTGTCAACCAAGCCCCACAAAGCCACTTGCTCACCCACCCACCAGGATCATCTGGGAGAGAATCAGAATGGTAAAATCTGGAAAATTCGTGGGTTAGACAAAGACAGTTTAATAGGGAAAGCAAAAGCCACACATACAAGCAAAGCAAAGTAAGGAATTAATTCACTGCTTCCCACGGGCAGGTGTTCAGCAGATCTCCTTCACAAAGAATGATTACTTGTGAAGACAAATACCACAACTTCAAATGCGATCCGCTTCCTCCTTCTTCCCCCCAGTTCTATATGGTGAGCATGATGTCATATGGTGTGGAACATCCCTCTGGTCAGCTGGTGTCACCTGTCCTGGCTGTGTCTCCCCCTAACCTCCCATGCACCCCTAACTTGCTCACCTGCATAAAAGCATGAAAAGCAGAAAAGGCCTGGGCTCTGTGTAAGCCCTGCTCAGCAACAGCAAAAAAATCTCTATGTTATCAATCCTGTGCTCAGCACAAATCCAAAACACAATACTAGCCACTGGGAAAAAATTAACTCCACTCCAGCCAAAACCAGCACACTTGTATATCAGAATAAATCCTTGGTTGGCCTCATCCTCAGTTGTCCCGTCCCACTGAGGGCAGAAACAGGGGCTACTGGAACAGTGAGTGCAGTCCTTGGCTGAGACTTCTGGATCAGAAGGGTGCTGTGATATATTTTCCTTCATAACTTACTCATTCAATTTAACCATACAGCCCCTGCATCACAATTTATTTACTTTGATTTTTTTGTGTGTGTTTGTTTCAGTTTCTAAACAATTTTCAGCCTATAATCTTAAAATATGGCATAATCCACAGAAGTGTTTCTCTAACTTTTTGATAACCTGACTCATCCCTTTTTGGTTGTCTGTATTGCTCCCAGAGAAGGCATGAGGTATTTTAGAAGGAAGTATTTCTTAAGCTTTTCCTAAACCTTTTCAGTCAATCTTAAAGCCTTTGTGATCCTCAGGAAAGGTTACTTTCACCACTTGAAAAACATCTTTCTGAAACTAAATATATTCCCCAGTCTTCCTTATTAATGAACTGTACTTAAAATCTACCACAAGAAGAATGTGGGAAATTAACTTCAGGAAAAAAGTTAAGGACATCCTCCAAGAAACCACTTCGGTACTCAGGTTACTCAGGGGTTTATTAATTGCTTATTCATCCACCCAATTAAAACACTTTTCTGAAATATTGCATTACAGAAAATTTTATTTTAGTCTCACATTTCCCTTTCCATGTTCAATGGTCAATGTTTCATCTTATGAAAATTAAATAGGATAGATTCATAAAGTGGTGTAATATAGAAAACTCAGCTGAGACCATTTGATTTTTAACAGCTTGTTCTCCTGTATCCGAGATCTTAAACAGTCCTCTATTTCAGCTTTTTGATTACTACTCTGTCCTTTTGGAACCATCTATAAGGCTTATTGATTCTGAGAGAAATGTATTTTCTGGTTGTCCAACAGGCTATAAAACTGTCAATGTCCATACGATAAAATTCTTAATGGAGTTTTACAAATTGGTTTTGTTTCTCCTTCCTACTTTCCTCTTTACATGCCTCAATAAATTTCCTGAAAGGCACACAGATTATTTTATCTCTAAAAAGCCCTGAAGTTCCTTCCATACCAGCTCTCAGAACTGATGGGATGTGACCCTATGACAGGTGTGAATGTGAGCAGGATTTTCACCAACAGCAGCTCAGCTATTGGAGAGGGACATGAATGGTTTCCAGCTGTTCCAGTCAGCTCAGTTCACAACCGGTTATTGCTGAGGCTGCACTTTACCTAGGAAGATTCATATTAATAAATAAAGTGCTGTGACACGTTAAGGAGAGAATTGTACAAACTGATGGATTTTTTTGATGTCAGCTGACAACTCTAATAGGCATTCATTGTTTAGTGCATATCAATGTCTCTCTTGGGTATCTACAGTACAAGATCATTTCTAATATTAAAGCAGGGGAACAGTATTGATCCAAAAGGGAAAAATAAAATTCTGAGTCTGCTTCACTTGAAGTTCCCAGTTTTCAGTTCTAAGAAAACCTAGGGAAAAAATATGAAGGACTAAAAAAATATGTGGTAAAATAAGTCCTGTCCCAGGAAATCTGGGCACCTAGTTCCAGCTAATTTGGAAAAAATCCACAGGTGCTCTCTGTGCCATCTGTGCTCTCCGCCCAGTGAGGATAGGGACCTGGCCAAGTGGAGTTGGCTGGAAGAGGAACAGATGGAGAAGAAAGAATCATCTTTGCAAAGGGCAGTACAGCTGCCTCTCCTGTCTGCACTTGCTCCAGACCCCTGAAGGGAATTCAGCCAGAATTTCTCCCATGGTCTTCACTGCAGTAATGGCAACCCCTTACATAAATTCCATTGCATTAAGCAATTATCTAATCCTAACTGCAGTTTGGACAGATGTCTAAAGGAAATTGCTTACAACTCTAGAAACAGAATAGTTTAAAAGAAACTACGGGAATCTGAGTCCACAGAAGTCAGTAAGAATTTTCTTAAAAGATCAACTTAACAGATTTTTCTTGCTAGGAGTCTAGTCCAGGTTTTTCATATGAATAAAATAAATTTTGCAGTTCTTGTTCATTTTAATACTGTGTTTCTAGTTGGAAGGCATTCAGAAACTCAATTTCCCGAATGCTGTCTGGCTTCTGCAGTTAAGTGCTGAAAACAGTTTTCAGAACAAAGATTTTAAAAAAAAAGTGTGAGACAGACAACATTTAAGGATTGTTCTAAATTGTTCTAAACATTTGGATACCTTGACAAAGTTCAAAATTTATTAATTAATAAATTCAAATTTCCCTACTTATATTTTACATTTGAAAAGTGAACAGAGGAGAAGGAAATTCTCCATGAAAAAAATTAGTTTAGCATAACACTTTCAGAGGAAGCCCCTCAGCTGCCTCTATCCGTGAGCTGAAGGCTGGCTGCGTTCTGTATCTGTTTAAGAAGCAACATGCACTGAAAAATGCCTCTTCTGATTTTGGCAGATGTTATAAATGGACTCTGTGGTGGCTGACAATACTAATATATCTTAAAACATGCAAACAGGAAGTCTTTGTACTCTTTTTTAAAAGTAAAGTTTTAACAAAGGTTTGATAAATACGTTGTTTCTTACACCTTATGGTAGTGGAGTATTTGTGGAAGGCAGGCTATTCCTTCTGCCTGGAACTATATAAATCTCATTCATACAAGTGTGACTGCTCCATGCTCCACTTTAAAGAAACAGAAGAAGTTTGAATGATTTTTCCTTTAAGCGTTATTTCTAAGCACTCAAGGGGCATTCCACAAATGCTGTGAGACTCCAGGTTTTGACATTAACACTAAATAAAGGCGCTGTTATATGCACATTTGCTAGATGAAGTGTCAAAACCACTAATGTACAGAGAAAACAAATGTGAATTTCCTTGAGCTACATTGATCCTAGCAAGAGAAACAAGAAATACAGACTCTGAAACAAGCCCCGTATGTTTATGACCTCTTGTTCCCTTCTTTATGTTCTTATTTATTAACCAATTATACAATCTGGGTTTGAATCTTGGCTTTGTTTATAGTCTCCTGCAAATTTTTAACCTCATCCAAACCACACCACAAAGAGCACATGCTCTTTGAATGGACTGAAAAATGTCACGTAGTTACAGTTTCATCCTTGGTCTCCCTGTGGCAAAGGCAAGAGGCAATACAGGGCAGCAAACATCTAACACAAAATATTTCCTCCACAGTGGAAGTGGATCAAATGCCCCAGGCAGCCCTGGAAGAAATCCTGTCAATTCTGGTTTTTGACGAGGAAGGTTGGTCTTCTAGATTGCAATATGCAATTGAGACAATAAATATACATTATGTATCCTTATTCCTCTGTAGGGATATATTCCTGATTCACTTGCCAGTCTACAGATAAGAAGAATCCATTAGTTTTACTTAACAGCAACTGAGCTGGATAAAACTGAGCAACAAGTCATCTGAAGGCACGGTCTATTTAAAAAAATCTTGAAACACAGCTGACTTGTCTAGGAGCTATAGACTTTTTGATAATGTGTTCTCTCGCTCCATGGTGATGATGCATTTAACAAGACAACCATATTTTTTAGAGCTGAAGCTCATTAAGAAATAAATTAGGAAACAAAAAAGGGATCCAGTGGACTAATTTGTAATCATACCAATAATTCCTGAGCAGTAAGAGTGAATATTCTCATTCTTACTCTGATATAGAGAGAACTTTCATAATTTTAAAAAACCCTCTGGAAAAATCCCAGAACGAGATGCTAGATCTCCAAGGCACTATATCACCATGCAGATAATTTCACAGCAATTCCTTTCTAAAGGCATTTAATATTTGAATATTAGAATTAAGAAGTCTGGTAAATTCATGCCCCATCAGGGGTTAAGATCAACACATTTCTCCAGCTCTGGATTGAAAATATTTTCAGATAGCAATTTCTCTTTTTTGACATGTTTGTACTGCAACTATGACCATAGCCTCTGAACAACTTCTAGACACATCATCTTGTGTCTAGAAGTATCTATGTTAGCAAAAAGGGGTGGATTAAACTGTTTGATGATGGTTATACAGCCAAATTTACAACAGAATGGGGAGTTACGTGTTTAGGGCCTGAGTGACTACAGCACAGATTTATCTTTGGGGTTTGGCTATCAGCATTTAATTTGGTGACCTCCTGGGAGAAACTTGGCCTCAGTTGGAAAGGCATTGCTGTGAGCTTGGAGCCTAACAGTTTTCTGTAATTGTTTTTGTACAGCTTCTTTATAAAGGTATGATAGCATTTAAGTAGTAACATTATGAATTTTTCTATCCATATGTACTGTTTTCTCTTCAACAAACCCAAAGAATGTGGCTAACAACATCTTTCATATAAATACTAAGCAAAGTTGAGTTGAACACAGAACAGAGTAGAAGCACCACTTGCTTCTTAAATGGGAAAAATAACCTTCTGACCTAACATTATCCAAATAGAAGAATACATTATAATATGTTTATTTTTTTTGAAAAAGGAGAAAACTAATATAAATTAAATAAAACTGGAGAGAAACCACTATAAAGAAAAAAAAAAGTACTAAGGAAATGAGGAATGTTTGGAGAAGCCCTAACTTATGCAGATAGTATCTTATGTTGTAAATTGGACAAAACAGTACTGCTTACTTGTGTGCCTATTGAGAAATGCTGATGTGTGACACTGAGCAGAGGTGTAAATAATAAACATTTTGGCCATTGTAAACCAAGTAATTCCCCTACGAACTGGGATGGAGGAATTAATTTGCAATTGATGAAAAAAAGCACTACCACCATTGTTTATCACTCACAGAAAATTTGCTGCATAAAGCAGCTGCAGCCGAGACAAACTGAATATAATCCAATCTTCCCTTCCCAAAATTCCTACCCACACATTCTGTTTTCCAGAGAGTTTTGCTGTCCTTTCCCTACTGATGGGGTATGGGCAGTTAACTGTAGCAGACCTATTATTCCCTCTTATTTTAATACAACAGATTTTCTTCATTTACAAAGAGCATAGATATTACATAGTCTACACTAAATGTCGTCAATCATTGCTTGTATATTCACTTTTTTCTACAAGATGCCTTGAACACCAAGATTTTACAGCTGCAAAACTTTCCCTTCATGAAATATTAGACAGAATAGACAGTTTTATGTCATAAAGGGTGATGCTTTGCCCAAAGACAGCAGTATTGGCACAGTTGCAGAAGTACTCTATGGTCAAGAAGAAGGGGAAATGAAAGCACACAAAGAATCTCTGGTGAGGCTGCACCTCAAATACTGTGTCCAGTTCTGGGCTCCTCACTACAAGAAGGACACTGAGGTGTTGGAGTGTCCAGAGAAAGACAGTGAAACTGGTGAATGGTCTGGAGCAAAAGTCTTATGAGGAGCAGCTGAGGGAGCTGGGGGTGTTCAACCTCAAGAAGAAGAGGCTCAGGGGGGACCTTATTGCACTCTACAACCACTTCAAAGGAGGTTGTACTGCACTGGGGATGAGCCTCTTCTCCCATGTAACAAGCAATGGGACAAACAGAAATGGCATCAAGTTGCACCAGGGGAGGTTTAGATTGGATATCAGGAAGAATTTGTTCATGGAAATGGCTATTAAACATTGGATCAGGCTGCCCAGAGTTGGGTCACCATCCCAACAGGTATTTAAAAGATACACAGACNTCAAGAAGAAGAGGCTCAGGGGGGACCTTATTGCACTCTACAACCACTTCAAAGGAGGTTGTACTGCACTGGGGATGAGCCTCTTCTCCCATGTAACAAGCAATGGGACAAACAGAAATGGCATCAAGTTGCACCAGGGGAGGTTTAGATTGGATATCAGGAAGAATTTGTTCATGGAAATGGCTATTAAACATTGGATCAGGCTGCCCAGAGTTGGGTCACCATCCCAACAGGTATTTAAAAGATACACAGACGTGGCACTCAGGAACATGGTTTAATGGTGGACTTGGCAGTGTTAGGCTTATGGTTAGACTTAATCTTAGAGGTGTTTTCTAACCCAAAATATTCTAGGATTCTACAATTTTAGCAGAAATGGTCCAGAACATCTTGTGTAGTTCTGGTGCCCTGTATTCAAGAGGGAGGAACCACAGAACCCAGCAGCAGCAGAGCCAACATGTGAGGAAAACAAGATGGACTCATCCTGGAAGTGGAGTCATGCTGGAGACTAAGGAACATGACTTAAGAGTCATAGAATCACCAGGGTTGGAAGAGATCTTTAAGACTGTCAAGTCCAAATGTCAACCCAGCAGTGCCACTAAGGACTATTAGCTAAGGACTTCTCCACGAACACAGCAACAGACAACTTGTTCCCCCTCCCGTAAAATGGCAAATGCATAGTACACTGTTAGAAAACCCATGTAAAGGGAATTACAGTAGTATTTGAATATAACCATAAAAAGATCAAAATATCTTTAAATCTGCTCTCCATTATACATCCCAAGACAAACGGAAAATGTGATGTATGTTGCTACCATTTTTACACAGTACATTTCACTTGAGTCCCTCAATATGCATTTCACTAGATTTATATTCTTAGTTAAGAGAGTCATAACATCTTCAGAGTGAAGAAGTATCAACTGCCTACCATGAATCTGTGCAATGATGTGCTCTTTTAAGATTAAAAAATGCAAGAAATGGCCTGGAATGGAAAGAAAAAAAAACAACAAAACAAAAACAAAAACCAACCAACCAAAAAAAAAAAAAAAAAAAAAAACCAAAAAAAACCCCAAAAAAAAAAAAAAAAAAAAAAAAAAACCACAAAAAACCCCCAAAAAACAAACAAACAAAACAAAACAAAAAAAACACCAAAAAACCCCAAAACAAAAAAACCCTAAAAACCAGCTATGCCATCCATTAAAGTTACTGTTCTGTTTACAAATAATATAGCAATGTAAGAGAATAAAAATAGGATTTTAGTTCCCAGAAAGTCACAGAGTCCTGTAATTACAATGGGAAAAAGAGTTGATATTCAGTCAACATGCCTCCATCTCCACAGCAGGTGAGCATATGGTGGAACATTCTCCATGCACAGTGCAGATGCCAGTGCAGCCATGTGCTCTCATCCTGACATTGTCTCTGCTATCTAGATAATTTTTATTCAGTGAAATAAAGTGTGTTTCTGGGGTGGAACACATCAACATTTAATGGCACACAATGGTGCTCTGCAACAGCATAGGATAGTGCCTGAATGAATATGATATTGTATTTATCATTTCCTAACAGGGGTTTCCCTGTACCTCTCTCTCGCTAAGTAGAAGGAGGACCATAAGCTGCACCTTTCATTCTATTCTGCATCTACATTACTGCAGCTTTTAAAACAACACATGGCTGAATGTGTATTAATTCACAGGAAAACATACAGGGGTAGGATAGTAACACAAAGATACATGGACATTTCTTCTGCTTATGTCACTTGACTGGCTGACTACTTCCCCCATGAGACAACTGATTAAACAGCTACTGAAAAGAATGTCCTTAACCTTTCTTTTCTCAGACCCTTTTCCTTAATCTTCAGAATTTCAACCACATAAAAGAGCTATAAAACCAAAGAGTTAAACTAAAGCAGATTGGACTTTATCCTCTGCTAGTAAACAAAGATGAATCTGAAAATTTGTAAAATGCCACCATCTAGGGAAATAATAAATGTCTTATGATGCTTCAAGTCTTATCATCTCATACTTTAAAAATGTTTGGAAACCTCAGTAGCTTGGAACTCAGTTAATTCACAGTCTCAAGGAAAGAGGTTACACTTCATTTAAAGCTGTAAATCCTTTTAACCATTTGAGATATTGGGCAATTTCCACTCAAAGTTNTATTATATATATAATTATATATATATGTAATATATATACAAGGTAGTGAAGAGAAACAGTTGAGGAAAAACAATCTCTTTGATGTGGCCAAGTTCACATGCATGTGATGCTCCTGCATTTCTACAGGAGACACTGCCATTTTCCCAGTCTGTCTAAAGGCAGCTATGACTTGTCATCACACTTGCCAGCTATAAAAGTGGTTTGCTGTGCCTGATTTGCTCCACAGACTCAGGGCCAGCACTCTGCTTCCTGCAGAACAGCTCTTGGTGAAAATGTCCAGTAGACTTTGCTAGAAATTGGCAACAAAAATAGCTAAAAGTCTGTGAAACTCTACCCTTCACCTTTCCCATTCCCCTTCAGCATATCAACTTATACCTCTTTAAAATACAGACAATGAGTACTCTTCATGTGCATACAAAATTACGTGCATGAGTCTGAGATAATTGATATTCAAAGCTGAAATTTTATCACAGACAAGACCTGCACACCCTGCTTTCATTCAATCCTCAACACAAGAGAAAAAGTCCCAAATGAGAAATATGGTTGGTGGCCCGAAGCTTGGGTTTGGTGAAAAAGAGAAAAACGGCCCCTACTTTTCTGAGAATTTTCTACCATCATGTTTCTTCTGTAATAGCTACAGAGTTCTTGCCTTGCCTTTTTTTTTTTTTTGTTGTTGTTTTTGTTTTTTGTTTTTTTTTGTGCAGGTACAATTACTGCAAGGCATCACAGTGACAGAGGCAACATTACATTATCCAGACCACATTGGAAGTGTCATACAACAGTTGAAGATACCTCTCGATATTTTATCCCATGGAAATCAGTATGAATTATGTGAAACAAATGTCATGTTCTTCCTACAAGAAACAATGCTTAGTAGTCAGAGAACGGTAGAGAAAAAACAACTGATGGAAGATGTTTTCATTAGAAAATGTTACATGTGAGACTTGAAATCTTCTGTTGGAACATAACTTTGATTACAACATTGTGAATATTTCAAAACTATTTGGTTCTGATATACATTATTTCACTTTTATCAAACTTGCATTCAGCTGAAGTAACATATGTGATAAAGTGTATATGGTATGCTATACATATGCTTTATTTGTGTATGTATTTTATTGCTCACTAAGATTCTAGGTTACAGTACAGCCACATTAATTCCAAGCAAAAAAATAATTAAATGTAAGTTTTGATTGTTGTGTCTGGAAACCAAATATCAAAATAGCAGTTTCACAGAAACAACATCTGTCCACCAGTTCCTCTGAGGAAACGAGACAGGACTGCAAGACCTACGATGTCCCTCTGTCTGAGAGCTTGCATATCCAAAGGAGAGGAGGGGAAAGAAAGGAAGTAGGCATGACACATGCAGCACCTACTCATGATGAGAGTCTGAAAGAATTGGGATTGTTCAGCATGGAAAAGAGCAGGCTGCAGGGTAACCTAATTGTGGCCTTTCAGTACTTGAAACTACAAGGAAGACAGAGAGGGACTTTTTGCAAGAACATGTAGTGANAAAAAAACAAAAAAAAAAAAAAAAACCCACCAAAAAAACAAAAAACAAAAACAAAACCCACGAACTAAACCGAACAAACAAGCAAACCAACAAAAAAAACCCATAAACCAAACTAAAATGACAGAAATCCCAAAAAGATAAAAGGTGCCTTTGGTTGCACTCTGGAGGCATGAGCTGTGACCTCTAATCATACTGTCTCAATGCAGCACCTACCACACAACATTAGGACAAGAGACCAGTCACACAGCAATTTTGTGTCTGTATGCTTATCTGTAAAAAAATTCAGAGGAAAAAGAGGGAAATGCAATTGATGGACTGGGATGCTTTTCAGGGCCTTTAAATACCACTGATCACAGAAATGTAAAAAATGTTGCAAATATGGAANTACCATCATGTTTCTTCTGTAATAGCTACAGAGTTCTTGCCTTGCCTTTTTTTTTTTTTGTTGTTGTTTTTGTTTTTTGTTTTTTTTTGTGCAGGTACAATTACTGCAAGGCATCACAGTGACAGAGGCAACATTACATTATCCAGACCACATTGGAAGTGTCATACAACAGTTGAAGATACCTCTCGATATTTTATCCCATGGAAATCAGTATGAATTATGTGAAACAAATGTCATGTTCTTCCTACAAGAAACAATGCTTAGTAGTCAGAGAACGGTAGAGAAAAAACAACTGATGGAAGATGTTTTCATTAGAAAATGTTACATGTGAGACTTGAAATCTTCTGTTGGAACATAACTTTGATTACAACATTGTGAATATTTCAAAACTATTTGGTTCTGATATACATTATTTCACTTTTATCAAACTTGCATTCAGCTGAAGTAACATATGTGATAAAGTGTATATGGTATGCTATACATATGCTTTATTTGTGTATGTATTTTATTGCTCACTAAGATTCTAGGTTACAGTACAGCCACATTAATTCCAAGCAAAAAAATAATTAAATGTAAGTTTTGATTGTTGTGTCTGGAAACCAAATATCAAAATAGCAGTTTCACAGAAACAACATCTGTCCACCAGTTCCTCTGAGGAAACGAGACAGGACTGCAAGACCTACGATGTCCCTCTGTCTGAGAGCTTGCATATCCAAAGGAGAGGAGGGGAAAGAAAGGAAGTAGGCATGACACATGCAGCACCTACTCATGATGAGAGTCTGAAAGAATTGGGATTGTTCAGCATGGAAAAGAGCAGGCTGCAGGGTAACCTAATTGTGGCCTTTCAGTACTTGAAACTACAAGGAAGACAGAGAGGGACTTTTTGCAAGAACATGTAGTGAGATGATAAGGGGGAATGGCTTCAAAATGAAAGAGAGTAGGTTTAGATTAGAAACTAGGAAGAAATTCTTTACTGTGAGGGTGGTGAGGCACTGGAACAGGTTGCCCAGAGAAGGTGTGGATGCTCTACCCTTGAAAGTGTTTAAAGACGAACTAGATGGAGCTCTGAGCAACCTGGTCTAGTGGAAGGTGTGTCAGTCCACAGGAGGGGGATTGGCATCAGATCTTTAAGGTCCCTTCCAAGCCAGGCCATTCTATGATTCTATGGTTGTTAGTTTGAGATCTGAAGTCTCTATGGCTTTATAGCTGTACCTCACATCCTGCCAGTCCTCAGTAACTCTTGGACAGTGTGAATCCTGCACCTCTAGACTGTAAGAAATTGCAGCCACATGACAAGTGGGGCACCGGTGAGGCAGAAAGACTTTCTAAGGTGGGACTTGATGATCGCTCTCTTCTCAAACCCTGGTAAAGTAATCCAAAATAAACCTTTCCAGATGAACTCTCTCGTGGAAGAAAACGTACGTGTCTATGGGTGATTGTAGATTAAGCTAACACAGGACTTCTCAGTGACTGTTGGGAACAGTGTTGGCATCTACCAACACCACTTCATGTTAGTAGATACCAAAATCCCTCCTGTGCATGGCTGACAAGTCTTATGCGAATCATCAGGTGTCTTTCAAATCTATTTAAATTTCAAATACTGAATTTAATTTTTCATTTTTGCCTTGCTTTAACCAGAACAAGCACACCTCAGTACCTGAAATTATTGTCTTAATTATAAAAGCTCAGAATTTCTGCAATAGAAAGAGCTGACATTATATTGAGGGGGCTAGTCTGCAAAAGGAAAACAAAACTTCGATTAAAATCAAGATGCAAATTTGCCTAATTCCTCAATTTTTTTCACCTTAAGAGTGATTGCAGAAAGTCAGTGAAAGATTTGACATCAAAGAAATCCTCACTACCAGTCCTTCTCTGCACTGTAGCAGAGATGTGTGCACAGAAGATCTGTAAGAAACGTAGGTGACAATAAGGGCTATTTGATATAGTGAAGTAGAATTGGTAACAGAGATCAGTAGATGTAAAGACCCTGAATTTCTGACTAAAGGAGCTGGCTTATTGCACCTGTGCTCTACACTGCAGCTACACCACACTGTGTAATGGATGGAGGTCTGAGTGACGCAATGCTTACCTTGATTAGACAAATCAATTCCATCACATCACTTCCATAATACTTCTAATTCCTGGACTTTACACTTATTGAGCACAACCAGTGGCTTTTGGATTGAAAATAATTTTATAAAAATCGAGCTCCCTGAACTTGTTTTCTAGTTATGTCTGAGTTAAATATAAAATAAGTATAAAATACATGCAACTCTGCAGTGATGGAGCAATAATTGCCTGCACCATTCAGATGCTGTCTCTAGTTTCTCAGGGTACTTACTCAGGCCTCAGTAATGAACAAATATGATAATCATTTGTGGCTAAGTATTCTTCCTGTTCTTCTTAGTCTGTTCAATGCCTTTCTCTAGCACACAGAAAGAATAAATTAAGGACAAAGTTGGATTTGCAAGAATCAAAGGCACTTAAGAACACTTTGGGTTTTTTTTTTTAGTGCAGTTTCTAGCACTGCTTCTTAGACAGACATGGCTTAAGTATAAAACTCTGTGTGTGCGTATATGTGCTTTTTCTGTCCTTCTCTTGCAGGACGTTGTCTGCCAATTTACTTCACATTTGATATGGGAGAAAAGCCTTCAGAGGTATGAAATGTCTACAGATTTAATGAAAAATTAGTGTCTATTAAAAAGGCAAAAAAACACTGTCTACATGATATTCTGAAGAAATAAGACCCTAAACTCTGATAGCAAAGAGGTGATAGAAATGTATCAACCATAGGAAAAAAACATTAGAATCTTTACCTTATTAAAGCCAGAGAATCTCATCTGAAGACATATATCAACTGGATAAAAGCTTCATTAATTTAATTTCTTATATTTTTTTTCTTTTCTCCTGATAATACTGTATACCATACTCACCCTTGGATAGCATATAACTACAAATAAAGCATATATTTACCATGTAGTATCAGTTCACAATTTAAAATCAGATAGCAGGGCTCATTTCAATTTGGTGTTATCTGATGCTGTGCTGAGGTACAGACACAACTTCAAGGAATACAAGTCAAGCATAAAACTTTGCCTTGCATATTTAATATTCCATTGTTCAGAGATAGCATTAAAAGTTACCAAAAAGCATTCAAAAGATAAAGACTTGAAGAATCAAAAGTCTTAATTTTAAAAATGAGGGAGGAAATGCAACAGACTGCTTAGCAACTTGAGAACAGATAGAAAATGTGATGGACTGAACATGGAGTTGTCAGAATAAATTTTCATACAAAGACCTGAAAACACTCAAAAATCTGTCACAGTGGAATAGCTGCCTCAGTAGCTCAATATGATGCAGGAAGGTATTGACTTTGCCAATACGAACAAGTACTGAAAGTCGGTACAAGAGTATTTCCTCAGATGCACTATTAAAAATATTAGGAATAACTGCCTACTTCTAAGAACAATGCAATCTGTAATTATTATTTACCTTTTGTTCTCAGAAAACAGAAAATTGTCTAACTGTCCATAAGCTTGTGTCAGAACAAGTGAGGATGGAATACAACAATCTCAAGAAAACTAGAATGCTCTAAGTCTAGATAATGAGCAAGAGGTTATTAGCCAGTGAGTCATATCTCTCAAGCTCAATTTCTGCCCAGCCTTGAAAGTACCTAAAACTGCCCTAAGTGTTCTCTTTATATTTGTATATTTAATATCTTTCTATTTATATGGACATATGAGTAACACATTTATATGGATGAGTGCCTGCAGCTCTCCTTGCACAACACGAAGACCCAGGCTTTATGGGGTGAATCAAAGTAACAGCTATGGAGCTTGCTTTTGCAGTGTCCTGGTGCTGATTCAAGGACATTGGGTTCTGAATCCTTCTCACGGTTACATTATTTAGTTCTAAGTCTCCTTTATTTTGACTGCTCAAAACTCACAGGGCTGCTCTAGCACCTCCAGGCAGAGGTCGTGAGCTCCCATAAGGAAAATCATATTCTGATTACTTAGGAGTTAACTAATCGAGATGCAATATTATCAGAAAATCATCTCATTCCTCCTCTGCATATATAAAATTAATCCTCTCACACCCTCTCCTTTTATTTAAAACTTTTATGACAAAACTTCTATTATTTGTATAAGAGGGAAGTTAAAAGCTTAAAGATCTCATAACTAACAAACTTCCTTTCCCTGTCAAATTCAAATCCTTTTCATCTATCCTGTTGCACCTAGGCACATCCACTTAGAGTATTCTAATCAGTTCCTTTTATGCTTATATGCCTCAAATGCTTGCGATTATCTTCCTCTTAGAAAGTACATTTTTGATTTTAATCTTTGTAAATTAGTTCTTTGGTTCCTCAGTTGTATTCTTTTCTTACTGTTTCTGAGCACCTTATTTGGATGTTCCAAGCGTTGCCAGCACTCGGAACAACAACCATTCAGATTCAAACTTTAGGTATAGATTTACCAGTATTCCTGTTAAAAGTTTGCACAAAAGCAAGTCACATTACATCTTTGCAAACTCACATCTCTATTGTTTTTTCTATTAATTTGTTTCAATGTTAATTTCCATATTTGGTACATGCACTGCTCTTTTGTCCTCTGCCTTGTAAAGCAGCTGAAACAAATTGGTCCAGATCCATAACTGTCAAAGGATCCTAAATGATACAGAATCAGGAAAAAAAGTCTGTGCTCAAGATCATTTTCATTCAGTTGTGTTTGCCTCCTATAGCCAATCATAAAATATTATATTTCAGTTTTCCCCAAGAAAATAATTTTAAATACATAAATCTATTCTTCTGAGGTCCCTGATTTAGTATTAAGGGTGACCTTTTTGTATACTTTTTAAGGGTTGAAAGGAAAAGGTAACTAGTATCATCAGAAAGAGTGTTTTGAAGGAGTAGGTGATGTGTAGAGCATTACTAGTGCCATGAAAGCATAATATATTAACTTTCTTGACTTAAATATGTGTGCTCTGTTTCAGATTTCAAATTAGAAGTAGATTTCATATCTTCAAATTTAAAAAAGGTTACATATGAAAGAAAAGGTCCTCCCTGACTCTAAGGTGATGATAAAAAAAAAAAGAAGAAAAAGAAAAAAACAAAACAAAACAAAACCAGACATGGAAAATTAAGGCTAATACAAAGAGTGGTGGAACTGGTATTCCAAAAGACCCTGATAAGTGTTAGAGAGTACTTAGATGATTCATACTCTCCACATGCTGTATATGCCTGATGGACAGTGATAGAAAACAGGAACCTATCAACTGTGGGTGGCTCCATAGCAGACAATATTTTCATGATTCTACTTAAAAAATATGTATATATAAATAGGAGCTAAATACCACAGGTTAGTTATCTCCCTGAATTACTGTAATTTTGATTAATAAATTTCATTAGAAAGTTTGTAAAAATCCACTCTGGATCACGCTAAAATATGATTTAACACACCAGTATCTGATGAAATAAGTGATACAAATCAAAATGTGAATAGACAGAAAATAAATTAAAAATAGGAAGAAAATGTGCAATTAGGAAAAATACCCATAGACACGTACAATCTACAAGATGAGCCTGTTGGGTGCAAAGACACACTGCATCTCAGTGAACTGATTTTATTTAGAAAAAATCAGAACACTGAAGCTAGAGTAAAGGCACACAGCCCACTCCCCCCGTCCCTACTCTTTGAGCCAAAGTACAGCCAAGAATAACGTGTGATATTATCAGCAAGTATTACTGTGGTTCTCTGTAGGTGGCAAACATAATACATGCATCAGCAACTCAGCACGTAAACTAAGGGCAATTTTCAAATGCTATAATGGAAATGCCAGGGCAATTAATGGAAGGTCAATAAAACATATACACACTGGCAAGGACCCTAACACTTAGAAAATAACTTGAGAAAGATATGTTCTATAAACTCTCTGAATGTACTGTCACTGAAGGGCAATCCTAAAACTGTAAAAAAAAATGTATGAATGCATATCAATATTAATTTATGCATATGCCTAGTTATCACAGGAATGTTTCATTTGTTGCATTTTCAAAAAGAAAGGCTTTTGGTATGAAACTATTTGCAACCTGTTTTTATTTTTAAGCCCTTATATGGTTATGGCTGGTGCCTGCAATCTGCCAAAGAGAAAGCTGGACAAAGCCAAAGTTAACAGATCCTCAAGTCTCATTTAATTGTCAATCTAAGGACGGTATTATAAGATTTTACACTGATTAAGTACACTTTGCTGTAGTTGGTTTTGAGTCAAATCCATCCCCGGTGGTTCCTCACACATCGTTCACAGTACATATTTCCATCAGGGACTGACACATTGCCTCTTTTGCTGAGCTTCCCACAGGGGTGAAGAAAAAGGGCACACAAGAAATAATCGACTTCCCTTTGGGCTTCCAGGCTTTGGGAAGTATGTAGAAGCATTTTCCTCTGGTCCTTTGGTCCTTGGCTGATGTGCCATTGTAGCCAACCCAGGGATAGCTCCTGCATACCACCTAGTTGGGAACCTCCTCCCTTTCTCACTTTAGGGATGAAGCATCTCTCTTATCATCACACATATGCAAACCACCTTGTCCTGGCTTAGCTTCTCTCCTTACCATGGACTTCTCCAGCAGGCAGGAACACTCAAATACCATTTTTAATAAACAGTGACACCCTTCACTCTTTTGTACATAAAATATAAACCAGATTTGCCACAGGAAAGCCCAAAAACTCAAATGCCCCTGTTCCAGTCATTCAATTCAGATAGTACTTTGGTGTACAGGTCTCATGGAAGACACCATAATAAAATAAAAATAAGAATTCACATTTTACAAAACTAAAGAAGTTCCCAGTAAGAACACAGCTGTGAGAAAATGAAAACACTTCCTTCCTCATAGCTCCTCCTGAATTTTCGTATTTTCTGAAATATCCCTGTGTACAGATGAGGAACTCCATACACTTGTGTGAAGGGTAACCTCACTAATTTTGCGTATCTGATAGATGTGGACTGAAATATAGATAGGCAGAGTAAGAGAAGTACCCTGAATCTCAATGGAGTAATACCTAAAACATGTGTACAGAATAGATGTGGCACTGTGTAAATGTTCCATGTGGCACTGTAAATGACGACATGAGAGGTCACAAAGTTTCAAGCAGAAAGAACAGTTAGAAGTGCTAAAGAAACAATTCTCATTAACTAAGAAATTCTATCAAACTATATAATACAAATCTATGAACTCTACATGAACTGTCAGGTTTTTTTAATCCATTCCAATGTTACCAACATTTTGAATAATATTTTACAAAGATGCATTGAAAGTATTAAAATAGTCAATTATATAATGAATAAAATGTAGTGATTCTCAATTTAGCATTATATCTGTTTCTGATGCTTGCATTACATGCTAAATTATAAACATAAGAGGGTCCATCAAAATTACAGATGATTGTACTGATCATTTCAAAGCAGATTTTATTTTGTACCAGAATGTTTGAAGCATTTAGAGGCTCAGTTCTGATAGAAAATCAAACTGCAATTCAAAGCTCTCAGCATTCTTCAGAACAGGCTTTTCTACCTTTCACATAGTGGCATTTAATGTCATTGTCTTTGCTCTGGTGTTCAATCACACAAAACTTTAAATATTCTAGTATATTTAAATATGAACTGTTGTATCAGAAAACATTCTTTCTGAATGGCTATTCAAAAGAAAGAGCTATGAAACAGGAAAGGGAAAAAAGTGGAGAAAGATATGATAATGGAGTATGAGGAAAGAACATCACCGGAAATCAATGAGGACAAAGTAGAAAATATCAAAGTTAATTTAAGTGGGATTTTCAAAATTGTTTGTTGCCAAAACTACAAGACCGATATAAAATAACTCAGTATCTGAGCTAATTTTGTAACTAAGAAGAGCCATTAAAATAACCATATTTTAATTTTCATTAATAATTTTATTTTAAAGCAATGTGATAGGAAAATAATTTAATTTACCCTTGCATAGACTTTAAGGAAAGAGGGTAATGCACTTGGAAAGCAGATTCAGTTTGTACCTAACTGCCAGATAATCTGCCAGACAGGGACAGCTGTGGCATTAGGGGGCAAAGAGCCTTCGTGTGGGAGCCACACAGCAAAGAGCCCCAGATGCTCCCCTTCTTACCACCTGGACAGTGCTGCAGACTACACAGCAATCCCAAACCTTTGCTTTCTACCCAGTAAACTCAGCCCTGCTGTACTTGCTGTGTTTTTCTTTCTAAAAGAAAAAAAAAATCATAGGGCAGACACACAAAACCACCTCAATAACAGAATTGGATTAGTGACTGCTGACAGGAGGAGTAATTAATTTCCTATTACTAACCTTACACTAGGAATTGAATCAATACTAATATAAAGCAAGCTGCACAAGATGTACCCATTACTAAGTTAGATGTTCATAATATGGGACCAGAGCTCCAACCTACTGTGATTTTATCTGAGATGAGAAATACAAGTAAGGATTGTGAGCGAGCACAGTGTGTTTTGAAACAGCTTGTAGGAGATGTTCAGTAAATTTGCTTACCGTTTTACATGCAAAGCAATATTGGGTAAGGTAAGCACAACAATTTTTGTAGCCATGAATATTAAGCCATCGGAAAAAATATAATGCTGAATATACCTGCTATATAATAAATATGAATTTATAAAATATCCAGCTTTTTATTCAACAATTTTTATGTTATTCAAAGTACTATTTATTTTAAAAACTTTAAATTTTAAAAAAGTTTAAATATTTATTCTTTAAAGATGCTTTGTTGCAGTTGTGATAGTGTATGTATAGACAAGAAACAGCCTGAAGGCACAGATAATCTCTTTATCTTCTAATCTTCTATTAGACGAGTTGAGATAATTAGGAAAAGAAGGTAAATTTTACATTCTGGGTTACATGAGATATTTTCTTTGTCAAGGAAGCTAGTTTGAAAAATATCCTATGCTAATATTGCAACTCTTCACACTCATCACTGTTGCATTGCAAATAGTAATGGGTCACATGGTGCATTTTATCATTGATGTAATCCAGGTAAAAAAAGTGTCCCTGTTTAGGAAAAGTGACTTTTTGTTTGTTTGTGGTTTTTTACTTTGTTTTGTTCTGTTTTGATTTTCTTAATTGAATCACTGATATGGTTAAGACATTGTCTTGATCTCATCCAAGCTATTATGATGAAGCAAAATCTCAGGTTGGAATAGGTCAGGCACAAGAGTCCTTGGCTTAAACTTAAAAAGTTCTTCAGTTACTTGGGTAAAACAGGCAGATGGGACAATTTAGGGCCAGAAGAACTGACAGATTTTGTGACACAGAAAGAGTAGTTTTTGGTACTGGAGATTAAGAGATGTTGCAGCAGAGACTGTAACAAGACATAAACCCAAGGTGTCTGCTGAGTCCATTATTTTTTGGTAACCTTAGAAGGCTTGAACTTCCATTGCTAGACTTGTCTACCAAATAACTTTTATATGTATCTCATAGGGATGATGATTGGCTTTAACCTCAGTAGCAGGTGTTTATGTGGGGGGAATTGTCAATTGTCTGTAGAAATCCACAGATGGTCACAGTTCACGTTTTCCTAAAATTTCAAAGAGGGCATTGAATATGGTGGATATAGTATAGTCACTTTGGGCTGAACATATGTAGGATTCATGGATTTTAAACATTCTTTTATAGGGAGCACAAGTGTTCATAGATTTTACGTTATGGCTCTGGTGGTTTAATTCACTACATAAACAATCAAAGCAGTTTAAAAAAATCTTTCTTTAGACTTCATGGACTACTTGCAAGATCACCATTGGCCATAGTAGATTACCTGCTTCATTTATATGAAGACAACCGCCCACAGGCACCTAAATTTATCTTGTCTTAGTATCATTACCTACACATTAAGTATGCTTTTTCTTATAAGAACTGCTTCCCAAAGCATGAATGGACATGCTTCTTGAAGAAGGACAGCACAACTGGAGCTCACCCCATGTGACACGGAATGTCTGAGACATTATCAGAGCACCATGTAGTGGTGGGGAGACCACAGCCTACTGATTCAGATCTGCACATGTTTGAAGGGATGTACCTAGCAGGATAAAAACCCTTGAGTGGGAAGACAGGTGCGAAACACAGACTTTGCTCAATTCTCATGCCTGTAAAATAGGCATGATCTGTAGTTGTAACACGCAGAACAGAACTACCCACTGTGCCAGTCTGGGAGGGACTAGTAAGCAACTAAAGTATATACGGACTTTCAAAACCTCATTTTTAAATCAAAGACTTGTACTGCAGAGTGAGACTTTAGAGGAGGAAGTTCATCTTTTGGTTGGTTTGTCTTTTGTTCTCAGTGATTTCAGAGCATTCATTCTGAAATCACAGAGATAATTGAGGCTCATTATGCAATTTTTGAGTTAGTTTCAGCACAGAACTGCATTGTAATTGGAAGTGTGTCTTTAATTAGCTTCTTGATTTGCTGTTTGGGATTTCTGTGAATTAGAAGAGAGATTAAGAACTGCTAATGCTCTTGAGTGTAACCTTCACTCTCAAAACTTAGTGGCCTCTCTAAAGGACAGAATAAGGAAATGTGAAGAGGGGTTATAAATGTATTTGTAGAGGTGCTATTATTTCATCTTCTGAAGTACACTTACTCTTTCTACTTACAGTACTTATTTGCTAGTATTTACCTATTACAGTTGTTCCAGTTTCTAGACATAATGAAACTTCATGTTAAGAAAACAGAACTATAATGTATCTTCTGGATAACAAAGGAAATTTAAGAAATTAAATAATGTAATGCATAAACATATCAAGTTCCAACCCCATATAATTCCTCCCTTCTCTCTCACTACAAAAGGAAGGCTACATGAAACCTCTTTACATTTGCAAACTCCGAATGGTCTTCCAGTCTAGTTCTGGCAGCCTGGAAATCCTTCATAAGCACAGCTCCCTTCTGAAGCATCTCCCACTGCACTGATCACCTCTACAGAAGGACCACTGTAACATCACTCACATGTTAGCTAACAGTCCTGAATGTGGAGGAACCACATAAACAAATCTAATCAATGTAATTTAAAAAAAAAAAATGAAATAAGGTGACTGCCAATGTTAAAAGAAGGAGGTTCTCCTTCCCACTCTGTTCCACTCCATTCCATTCTGAAGGTCATGTGGCAGCAAAAAATAGTTAAGATGGCTCAAGCAAGATAAAAGTGAAACAAACGTACCACGGACATCACTGTGTTGCAGGCACAAAGCAAGTTGCTTTGTAAATATGATATAAAAATAATACAAGGCTCAATTTTACTAATCTTAAGGTCAAGTAAACTCCTTTTGAACTTAGTAAGAACAATTTCCCTTTGAAATTCCTGCTCATTACTCAGTTGTCACATTTAGAAAACCTCCCAGGCAGTAAGAAAAGCTCCATGTCCTCCAAGCTTCCTCTATGAAGACAATCTGAGCATTTCACTGAAAGGATAATTCTCCTTTTCTTAAAGTAAATTGTTTTTGTTGGACGATGCACCTATCTTTTAGATATCTTAAAACTGTATAGCTTTAATTTTCTGCCCCCTTCAAAAAAAAACCCAAAAACCAAACCAGTAACAGAGGCTTTACAAAACTAAAGCACACTAAAAGCTTAATACTGGTAGAGATAAAAACAAACCATTAAGTAATTTTATAAAATGACGCATGTTGAAGCTGTTGAAATAATACAGAAATAAAAATCTTACCACAGTTTACAGCAGACTTTTTCTGGGGCAATGAATCACTTCCATTCTTCTCTATGTGACTAACATTTTTCCTCTCATAAATTAATATGCTGCTAAAGAATCTGAAGTGAGGACAACTGGCCAGATAGCTAATTAAAAAATTGTACTGTGTAAGTTGTGTCTTCTCTGGAGAATACGCAAGCACGATGCAAATATTTAAAGATAAAATAAGGAAACACAGGGGCTTCACAGGCATAATTCTATTGAAATTTATCTATGAAAAGAGAATATTCTTTAAAGTTATGGATAAGGCTTTCACCTTCTAATGAGTCAAATGTTGGTGGCTTTCTGATAAATGAGGTGATTCCATTTCCTCCCCTCTCTAGTGAGATATTAATGATTTTTTTTTCCTGTGAAGTATCAGAAGCGCTATAAAAATATTATTGTACCACTACTGGTTTTAAATTGTTTTAAAATATTGTATGTTTCATATATTTTTCTTCTAATGAATCATACCTGTTATTTCATCAGCCTTCATTTCTCTAAGATACATAATAGTTAATGTAACATTACACGTTTGTTTTTCTGTTCCTGAACATTCACAATTTCCAGGGAACAACCTATTTCCTGTGAATTTTACTGTTTTCTAAAATATGAAAATCATTCTGCTATTACTACGGTTACCAACTAAACTTTGTAGTGAATTAAATAGTCACAAAATTAACATGTGTTTATTCATTCCAAGTAAAAATGAGCATGTCCTTCATCACAAAGTACTTCAAAATTGCAAAAGAGCCAAATACATCTGTGTTCTCTGCCTACTGTGAGGTGAAGCTATGCAATATCCCACTCTCAGGCAAGGCTGTGAAGCACAGTGCTTCACATCAGTTGTTTTCCACTAAGTCAGGACTATTCAAAACACATAAGGATCTCTACTTCTGAAGTCAGATGAACAGTTTATACAGTACGTATATAAACACACCTTAATTTAGAGGTAATTTCCCCGGTCATATTTACTAGAAGTAGTAGTTAGTTCTTAGACTAAGAGAACTTTCCTTTACATCTGCCTTGGTTCTTTAAACTTGTGTTTTCCTGAACCTTTTCCTCTGGTTTCCTAGAATATTATCAGCTCTCCTGGATTCTTAGAAACAGCTTAGCTTTGAGCCTTTTTGTTTTACTGCACTACACATTAAGCCAGAATATTCATGGGATGAATACAAATAGTACACAGACGGAGTTCAAAGGAAAGGAACTATTTTTTGACACTGAATCATCAACCTAAATAAAACTGTGTATGTTAAATTTTAACAAATATTTTGAAAGTAGAGCATGTAAATACCATATGAAAACCCAAAACAATACAATTAAGAATATAAACCAGGCAAACATTAGTTAGTTACATGTTCAGAACACCACTTAGATCACAGAAGAGAGAATTTTTCTTCAAATTATTGCCTGAGTCCCTGCATTTGTCATTTTTATAATCTTATCCCAAACAATGATTATGTACTGGATCACTTTAGGTATCCTGAGTGATACTTAGTGGCCTCCTCCGGAATGTGTAGGTAGGAACTAAAACTTTAGACAGGTCATTATCTCCTGAATCAAGCTTAAGTTTTTTCTCTTGTCCACACTAATTTTTTTTCCCCAGCAAGGCAGATTTTTAGCATATTATATTTCACATGCCTACAATGCACATTATTGCTCCTACTATTACCTACATTCAGTGAACATTCTTTAGGTTGAGAAATATCCATGACAAGGATCTGTCTAAACAAACATATACTGAAAAATAATGAAATAAATAAATATACTTATTTTGCATGATTAATGCTTAGAGCAGGTTTTGCACACATTCAGTTGACCAAACATCCTACTGAGCTACCCAAGGCTTCCTTCAGAAGAACCTTATGAGAAAGGAGCCCTGGCAAGGGAAAGTGAGGTGCAGTTTAGCCTTTCTTATTCTAGATGCTGAAATGTGAAACATGCAGGACAGACATAAAATTATTTTGAGCCAGGAAAAGGCTCAAAAGGTACATCCTGTGGCTCCCAGAGACCCTGTCTCTTTGGCTGCTCATGGGATAACGGAGCTAAACATTGCTCCTTCCTTGTGTTTTATTCAAAACTGTGATCAAGCTTTCAGTGCTTGCTCTTTGCTCAGTATACATCTATACTTGGCATTGCAGAATACAGCTCTCTTACCTGGTTCCCTAAAGCAGTGGCATCTTCACCCTGGCTTGAATGTCTGCATTTGAGAAGTCCATGTAATGGTCAACTTGCTAGAGCACAAAACCCCATATTCTCAGGAAGCTGAGCACAATAGCTACAGCTGACAGTAGTTCTTACTTGATGATTTCTAATGCTTTTTTCTTTTAATGAAACATATTCCATCCTTGTTTGTAAGAGACACGCACTGCTGTGTCGGGGCAGAGCCGTTCAGAGACACACTTAACTGAGCAGTCTAAATATTAATAATGGCTCAGGATTTCAGCCCTTTCAAAACACAAAAATAGGTGTAGCATACACATAACCACTTGCAAAATTCCTATTTCAGAAATACCTTACTTTAGTATTTCCATAAAAGAATTGTGCCCTACATAAGCATTTTCACATTAGAACAAGCACTTCTCTTTTTTCATGTTACTTTATGTGCTTCTAACCAGACAAATACATTAAAATGATTAAAAAAATAAGGTGTTTTAATTTGTGAAGTAGTGTAAAAAAGTTCCCCAAGTATCTGACACAGGAAGTGATTGCTTTACTGAACACACAATGCAAAGGAGGAAGGAACTTTTTTTATGGAAAGACTTACGTGTAAACCAGCTACTGAGATAACACCACCCCTTTTCAAATGCACGTAAGTAGCAAGCTTAAAGCAGTCAAAAATGATTCCTGACCAGAATATTTTCACTCTATATGTACAGTGTAATTACATGGATTATTGCAGTCCTCAGCCACTCACAGTTTCAGTCCAAAAATCCTTTGAAATGAAAGCTCTGCATGGACTGTAGCGACTCAGATCAGTCTGAATCTAAAACACACTACACAAAGATCCTGAGGGTGATTTTTAAAATATGATTTCTTTCTTCATACACACCTAATTGCATTTCACTACATAAATGTGGTCTTAACAACTGCATTTTTTTCAAGCATAATATCTTTATGAAATTATACACTGATTTTTGTCCTCAAGGGCAGATTTCTAGTCATTCTTACTGAATGGAGAGTTAGATTTTAATGAGAATTAAAGTGACACTTTACTAACAATCTCTATACCTTGCTGAAGTCATAGCATCAGGTTCAGCCCCCCTTTCCTGACCTGATGTAGATCTGTGTAACTAATATTCATTTGATTCTCACTGTGGTTTCAAAAGAGAGTTTCTTTAAAAATCAAGTAAGTTTTCATCTTGGGAAAGCATCCCAGCGGCAGAGGAGAGAAGAAGATGTTAGTTGCTAATGCACAGAATATTAGGACAAAATACAAGCATCATCATAAGAGATAAAGGCACCAATTGTGATGGTTAGGCTGGATTTCCCCCAAACAGCTGCTCAACATGGCCTTTACACTGTGCAAGTGAATGGCAGAAGGATGGTGGGGCCATGCCCACTATGCCAGCAGAACCTCTCAAGTGAGCTGTGGCAAAAAACAACAGTGCTGCTTCCCCCATTGCTCTCCGTCTACTAACTGCTCTGATGGAGCAGTTTATTGACAGGAGGCTGATTTACACTTTATATGGCTTTTACATCCTTGAAAGGAAAACATTGGTTAAATATGAACACAAATGGGCACCTTGTCATCAGATGTACTCTGCGCAGCATGAATCATGTACTGCTTGCCCATTGGCATAGGATCCTATACAAAACTGAACTGAAAACCTGTTAAAGGATTTGTGAGCTCCATTACCATGCTGATTATCACAGAGACAACACTACTGACAGGGTTCACAGGCCTGCACACATTCGGCAGAGCTGTGTCGTAGGATGCCACCTTTCCACAGTGCTCAGATGTAAGGGGGGAAAACCATTAGATGAAAGTCTGAACGTGTAGGGACTTTTCCATGTTGTTCTGAATTGATTTGGAGAAGGAAGTGTGTTGCTTAAAATGAGGAAAAGAACCACTTGTGTAACTGCAATGGTTATCCCTTGCAATTCCTCTGGGTGTCATTTTCATAGCGTCTTTAGACAATCTCGTTAGAGCTCTCAGAAGAGTTCCGTCCCTATCGACTGAGGAAACATTATAAAGACAATTGATTAGGAAAACCTATTCAAGCACATCTCCGGTGGGAGCAGAGTTATTTCTACTGTGTATTTCTAAACCCATTCTTCAGCACTAGTAGCACTTTGATAGCAATGGCCAGGTAGCTGAGATGATATGGAGCTACACAGATGAGATACACAGATTCCAAACATGATTTGTGGGCTGGATGACAGAAATCATGCCCTTTTCCACTACTTCTTCAGTGAATGACTGTCCACAGTAACTTTAAGGCTTGGATTTTCCAGGATGATATGGCAAGTTCAGACTGTTATTTTTCCTTCCTTAAAGGCTGACTATGCAGTCACTCAGCAACAATCTTTCAGCCAGCAAGTTTCCTTCCTCAATGTCTTATTATATAAATAATATTATTTATAACATTTATATAATAATTGTTTTATTATGTTCACCTTCATTACAACAAACAAGTTAAAATAGGCTGTACTAGGAAACAAACAAAAATCTGTCTGAAATGCATTACAATGCAGCCTTGACACTACTGGACATAAACGGTGCTCTACTTCAAAGTCTTCTGCTTGCAAAGTTTTTCCTAGGATCTCCAAGAATTCAGTCGGGCCAGGTCAGTACCTATGGTCAAGTCACTATTGCTCTGTGGGTGTTTTCCCAGTGCTGAACCATAGTGACAGAAATCTGGTAGACAGAGAACTCACACAGCTTTTGCATTACAACTTCTAATATACAGACCACTACTTTCTTGCAACCAACAGTGTGAATTATGTTTTTTTAAAAGCCAGCAGTTCTACCTAATACTACTAAGTTATCCAAAATACACATTCATATTCATATTTGGTGTCTCTCCTGATGGAACAGATCTTAGCAAAGACACCAAATTTGGGTGTCACTCTAGCCAGTCTGTTCATAGACAAATCATTCAGCAGATGCTTTTCTTGAAGGCTGTCAGATACTAGAACTTTCTTTTGTGCCCACATAGAAATAACAGCTTGACCTCCCGAAAAATTTGAATATTCTCTGTATTTGGAAACTCTCACAGTTTTTCCAAAATGTCCTCCTGCCACACTGTATAATATTGACCAGAAATATTCAGGAAATAGCAAAGCACTAAACAAAAGGTCCAGAAGTTATGCTTCTCTGCCCCTCTCTTTGTGCACAAGTCCACATGCCTGTAGGATCTAGGATCTGTGGTGCTCTTAGGGATTATATTCTCCCCCTTGTATATGTGCTGTACAAGGTTCAACTTGCCAAGGCCATAGCTACCTCCTATGTTCTGAACTCTTCTTTCTGGATGTAGGTGAACTTTTAAAAGGATCATGGAAAGTCTCTACAGATCATGTCAAAACTAAATTGAGAGCATTTGCCAGGGCAAGACACTTGTTAAAAGTGACTGAAGACTTGGGTGTGAGAGAACAAGAGCATTAACATTATCTGCCTGTCACTATATGTTAGATCCTGTAACCAGGGAAAGATGTGACCTTCCATTCAGAGGTGCCTGTGATAAAAACAGGTATAAAGCAGACAACAACAGGAAACATAAGGGAACTTTCTACAGGCTAATGAAGTTAAATGATGACAGTGCTGGACTGTGAAGGAGATAATGTTGTAGGAGGAGAGAAAAGAATTCATATACTGTTTCTTCTCTCAGAAGCTAAAACTTCCTGTGCTACTACTTAATGGGTAGTCAACAATGTAGGATACAGATTTTTGTTCCAATGACGGGAAACTTTCATTTTATTACTACCGATTGTCCTGGAGCTGAGAAGGAACTTCATAGATACAGTATAGATAGTATAGTATAGTAAAGGATAGTATAGTAGTACAGTATAGTATAGCATAGTATAG